>JASAND010022839.1:0-79977 GCA_030248195.1 Trissonchulus latispiculum | reverse complement strand
AGATATTAAATTAGGATATTAGCACCAGTACCAGTACTGAATTTTGTTTTTTGATTTCTCAAAATTAATTTGTTTTTGGATATGTACTTCTGGAATCTTGTTGCACATAGCAAAACGAAATGGTGTAACAATATTACTAAACCTGTTACAATAAGTTTCAGGTTACATATATGTTACAATATATTTCCAATAAGCAATGAACAAAATACAGTTGCTAAAACTGACAATATATATGATTTTCTCAACCCCCTTCCATGATTTAAATTTACCATTGAAGTACTAATCAAGCTTATTGCTAATATTGTGGCAATATTTTAGAATTTTTTATGCATCTGCCGGTGGAATTGAACCATTTTCCCGTACTTGCTTAAATTAATACCATGTATATATGGTAATGTAGCAAATAGCTTCATAGCTAATTTCGATGAAGCATGCAGATAATCAAAAAATGTAATTGCAGTATAAAAGTGGACGCATATATCGAGCAGGCTCTGGCTAGCATAGTAAAGTGAAACAACTATCAAACAGTCCAAATTCAAAACCGAGTTACCTGTGTCAACTTTCGATGAACAGCAACCGTGTGCCATGTGTTGTCATTTATTTTGGTGTTGCCGCCAACTACTCTTGCTTCTGCATCCGAGTTTGCCTTTGCCACAAGTTGACCGCCGCCCAGATTTGATCTTGTTACTACAACTCCATTTTCAAGAGATACATACAAATAGTCCTAAAATAGATGTTGGAACACAAAAGCTTCATGCTATGATGCTGTTATGTGTAACTTACTCCTGTAATAACATTGTTTGTCCATTTGCTGATTGTAACATTTGGAAACAGCAATTTTGGCAACAATCTATGTGTGTTTCAAAATAAAGTAGTATTATATACTCCTGAAAATATTATAATTTATATTAAAATTATATACTCCTGAAAATTAAAATCACATAGTTCCTTAGTTGTGAATATAAACGTATCAGTTAAAAGATGCAACTGCGGAGAATCAGCATAGCCTATCCTCAACCTCACTGACCTCATAGATTATTTTACTAGCAGAGAAATTAAATAAATCAAATCTGGATAGCAGGTTCTAGGTAGTTCCAATAAATGTTTCACCGTATCTCTCTAATGTTCTGACTTTGTACATGTTACGGCTTTAACTGAAGTGGTAGGTGCAGTTTGCTTTTGGCTATTTTGGCTAAAAACAATTAGCAAACAGGTTTTACCTTTTCATCCCCAGAAAAGAATACGAGCGCCGACGGTCGGCGCGTTTTTATATCAAAATGGAATTCCTCTTGCTTCGTTACAAAACCGGAGCCAGCTCCAACAAAATCATAGGATAGATATTCTGAGCCAAGGAATGTAGCTTCGGGCGCTGGTCTGGCTAGAATACAAATTCAGTTGGCAAAACAATTATATAATGTACCTATACAGTAATACTTTGGCCTGGAAATAATGGCTTGACAAGTAGCAGTTTTCAATAAAGGTGTTGTCTGATGTTTAAGTTTGCAACTGAGATTTGTGCACGCAGATGCAATATGTATCAGAAAATTACTCGTTCGATCATCGAATGCTGGAGGTATATATCTTATAAGTTGCAATTGGTAACTGCTGATTCAGACCATTGCTGTGGATTCTTGCAATAGTAAAGATAGCCAGATATTTTCAGTAAAGATACTTCATATTTTTTATGTCAGTCTGACAGACAAAATTCCTGTTCATTAAGTTAAGTATTTATTAAATTTAACCCCCTCCCTGTACATGAAGCTTACCTCTCCAAACAAATGACGTGGACGATTTTATAAACAGCTTAATAGAAAGGAAGGTCAAAAGTCGCAGAGAAATTTTATAGTCTTCGTACATTTCTACATTGACAGCAGCAACTGTAATTAAGAAAAGCTGCTTTTCAATCTACACTCTCTCCTAAGACTCAAAATAAATTAATTAAGGGTTGATATGAAAAATAGGTCGTAGGTTTTGAGTGACGTTGTTTGATGACAGCGTAATACAAGATTAAACTGAGGACCTATGCGTGAGATAGATTAAGAACGTGTCAATAACACTCAGGCCCGTGGCACTAACTAAATTCAGAAAAACATGTAAGCAGTGTACGTGTGTGCAGTATTATCTCAGAACTGTCAGAATCTACTCTGGTTTATTTAAATGTAAAATGATCCAACGGAGGGAAACCAGGGGGGAAGAGGGGAGCCTGCATAAATCAATGGGGACCAGTTTTTCCGTTCAAAACAGCTTTTAGCTTTGATTACTGAAAGTGGGGGAACATTTTAGCATTTGTAAACAAGAATGGCACATCCGGACGAAAGAGAAGAAGAAGATGGAGATGGAGAGAGTTGACTAGGGAAGGTGTGAAATCTGAAACTGGCAAATTAAGTCTCAAGTCAATGAGTGTAGGTTGTGTGATGCTTACATTGAAGTTGGTTTATAGTGAGTGGAAAAAGGGGAAGCCTAAAGTGTGGACTCTAACGAGGTTTCGCTCAACCTTCTGGTGCTCACGTTTCCTCAGGTTTCAGTCATAAACACGTAATTTTCTACGGGGTCCCCCCAGATTCTCCTAACTCATGTTGAACTAAAACAAGAAAGTTAGTGTCAGCTAAAGGTATGAAGAAACTCCAGAAGCTTCTGCTGAAAGAAGACTCGGAGGCTCGAAGACTGCCTTCAGGGGGGAAAAGACCTAAAATGGACCTGTTTTGAAGAAATTTAAAGAAAGAACCAAATAACTTGAGAGCAAGAGGCCTTTAGACAATCAACAGTGTTGGCCAAACAGGCAGCACCTTGGGCATAATCTTTAGACAGAGAGGAGAACCTAGGTCCCTGCTGACGTGACTTCATAGAAAGCTATACATCAATTTCTTAGCTCTATCTTTGCCTGGGCATTAGGCCATGACGCAGGCGTATGGAGGAGATATTTAGTCTGAATTTCAGGCAGCCCTCACAACTATAAGTGATCAATGATATACTTCCCCTACTAAGTCGGGACAATTAATATTCATTGTTCAGGGAAACGGAAAAATACAAGATGATACCACTTAATTCAAGCCCTAAGGCCTCTTAACGATTTGAGGCTAGAAAATGCTGATAGTATAAACGGGGAGCTCTAAGATTTTCCTTCAGTCCCCGGGAGAAAGAATGTCAGGTGGTTCTCTCTCTGTTAGCTTCCTGTCCCCTATTTCTTATCAGTGTGTAGGAGGCGGGTTCCCTTTTAGGATTGCTGAAAACCCATCACCTTAATGATATGGATGGACGTTAGAGAAAAACTGTTTAATTCTGTCCTTCTTGTCAAGTTTGGACATTTATAGAAGCAGAATCGTCATCGTGAAAAGATTATTATTTCCGAAAGCTGTGGAATTCAGGATTCCTTCAAACATCAATTTAGGTTTGTCCTCAAAGAATACATGTACAAAGATGTACGCACGAATTCAGAGAACATCTGGTAGAATAAAAACGACCAACTAATTTCCTATTTTCTAACGGCACTATGCGGTAAAGCTTCGCATTTTGAACTCAGAAACGAATCCTTCCATCCCTGTCCTCAAAATGTTTGTGACCCGCTGTCTAATTGCAAGCATTAGACAGAGAACGCAATGCGTGTTAGTATTACTGGAGGTATATCTTAACGCAAACGTTTTGAAGTTTTCAAATAACTGAACCTCAGCTAGCATTTGGATCACCCAATAAACTACGAAACAAGCTAATTTGGTTTGGTGACTTACAAAAAATTTTCCTAAAACCTAGGGTAAAGCAAGTATACAAGACAGAATGACAATAAAATCAAACCATTTATCTAAGGCAACTCAATTACCTATGTCACAGTAGACTCCTTCGAAATCAACGTGCTCACAGTGACACTTTGGTCCAGCATCGGTACTGTAACAGTATCCTCCGTTTAGACAGAATCCTGGGGCACAGTAATCGTCCTCCACCTCTCGCATCCCCTCCGCATCCAAGACGTGGGGGTTCGTAACGCCCACCGGGAAAATTCGATACAAAATATTTCGAATCGATCCCTGAAATGTGGGCACCTGTTTCACCAGCGGATGACTCAACTGGCTGGGACGGAGATCCGCCGGAACGCCGCCGATGAAAACGTCACCGTTGGTGGTGAATTTCCCGAAAACGAAACCACTATCCCTATCCTGACGAGAGAGTTTAATAAAACTGGACAGGTGGTCCACCTGTAGTTTGACTTTGTCCCAGTACTGACCCAGTCGGACTGTGTGCCAGTGGTTATCATTGAGGCCCTGACCGAGGCTGAGCCATTCAGGTTCGCCGTCGTTTTCGCCAGGTTTGCGTCGACGCCGCCTGGCCACGCGCCGACTTCCAATTCGATGCAGGCGACATTGCAGACGCAGCGACCCGGCTACCAGACGAAGTTCGTAGAAGTTGTTTCCCGCATTACCGTCATCAGTGTAGAGGAGCAGACCCGATGGATGTGAGGTGCGAAAATCGAAAACTAATTCATTATCAAAGGCATGATACCATCGAGGAAATCGGACATAGGAACGGGGCGAACCTTCCAGAGCAAACGGGGAAGTAATCCGAACAGAGTTGAGTAGTACGAGTGATGCAACAAGAGTTAATGACTGAGACAATTTATCACTACATACTGGCATTGCATGGAATTTAACCTAAAATATCAAAAATATTCAAAAATACTTCATACAATCTGTTAGGAAGCATTCTAGGACGCGTGCTGTTTATTTTTAACGTCCGCATGCGTAAGCGTTCGTTCGTGTGTTGCTACAGGCTACGTCAAGATTGGAGTCTCAAAAGTCAAGCATATTTCGGACACCTTAAAATTTTCTGACAATCCAGGGGGGTTGCCGACCACCTTTTGGTGGGCTCCTGCGTGGACTTACTGGTGTGGACCGTGGACTGCGACGATGGACTTATGTAGACAAATTCCGAAAAGCAATGCTATGGTATCAGCTCCCAATCCCCAGGGGAAAACCATTAAATTTCAAGCACCACTGGCATTACTCCTAGCCAGTCGCCAAGAAATTCGGGCGAATTAAAGTGGGACGAAATTGAAGTGGGGCGAATTAAAAATATTTTGTGTCATTGAAAGCAGTAGGGAATTCAGTGCTATTAACTAAATCATAACTGACATAGGTATTGAAATACGTAGTGCGATGGTGAGGGGAGATGCAGACTGCAACAAGAATGGTTTGCGCTTTTAAAAAGCTGGAAAAAGGGGCGGACTAGCAGATCGACAACTTTTAATTCTCTATCTCACACTCTTCAGCTAATTACACTCGGAACGTCTTTTTAGTAGACTATATATTAATGTCACTAGATAGCCATCATACACATCAGTCTTGAGTAATTTGTTTGTCCAAAACAGACATGCAGGGCCTAACTCCTTACCATTAACAACTGAACAGCTTGTTGTGGTCACATCACGAATCAATGAGCTTGAATTAATCCAGACACTACTAATCTCAGCATAAGCAGCTTTCTGAAATAAGGCAGAGCCAAGATTTAGTCATCGCCTTAAAGATGCTTGAGTCCTTTAATGGTCACTATTGTGAAATATGTGAGCTTATATAAGGAAAGGAACCCCTACAGACCGACTAGAGCTCATGTCTACTCAGCTTATAAGATTTTCGAGCCACAAGGCATGAAATGATTAGCCTTGTGTCCGACGTTTGGTACGCAACTTGTGAGGTCGCACTTTTCATTTCCAATGCTATATAAACATTTGTGAAAATAGCACACAAATAGTGACTATCTAGTAAAAAAAATAATGTTCATAAATATTTTATTTTTGAATCGAAGTGCAGAACTTAGTGGCCTGTATGCATGAATGGATATGTTCACCAAGCAAGATGCAACAATATATCGGGAAACAGTATGAGTAACAATTTTCATTTTATCCTTACGTTTCAGATTTCAGATATACACTTTCATTTTTTATATACTAGACACGATGAAGCATAACACTAAAATCTACTACGTTCTTAAAAGCATAGAAAACCAGAAACCAAGCCCTCTTTTTGGGAGTCGTTAAAGAAAATGGTGAGATGAATTTCCGCTGATACAGAAAAGAAATCAAGCGCCATATTGACATTTAGCTTATTAATGACAAACAAAAAGCAAAAAACAAAATTTGAGATTGCATGTGTCCATCTGAACAATCTGACAACTTTTGTTTGCACTATACAAGTTTCCAATTTGTAAGCGAAACAAAACTTGAGCATAAATCTAAGTTTACATAATGGATTTCAGCGTTAACCTGTCTTAGTGAAAAGAACAAGAAATTAGAATCTCTTTCAGGCCAACAGGTGGGATGAGAAACTAGACTAGAGGAAAAAGTGAATCTAACGGAATAATTGCTATCAGTTATGATTATAAGGGATACTAAGCTTTAACAGTATGTTTAGAAAGGGGTTGCCTTTTCTTCCTACACAAGACTAATGAGGTCGACCGTGGGAGTCCCGAATCAGAACTGGCCTTGAAGGCATGAAGAGCCTCATAACGTTAGTCTCAGTTATGCTATTACTTGCTCACTAATCCAATAACAGGGAGCAAAGAACTTCATCAAATCGGAGGATAACGCAATAGTCTAGTCAAAGCTGACCTAAAACGGTACCCTCCCGCTCACACTGTCCACCGATAAAAACTTGACTCATAATGGGAAACAAGCTCGTTTTCAGCACGTTTTGTCTTCTGCATTGTCTTAGCTATAAGTATTACGTAGAAATTAGTCCAATTTTTAATTTTTAAGCTTTTCATTACACCATAAACTAAAGCATCTAACTAAACTAGAGTCAAACCTGATATCAGAGAAATTTGGTGCTATAACATAGATTCTTTAGACAGCTCCAGAACGACTAATTACGCCAAATCAGATGTTTTTTTATTTTTCCTGATCGAACTTTCCTTTTTCTTTTTTTTTGTAAGACCAGCCTGAAACTAGAAAATGAAGATGTCTCCATATACTAAGACTGAATTGGAAAGTAGATCTGCTCCTATGGTTAGCTGAAAGCAGGCGGCTTTTTGCGAATTTATGGAACGCTTTTAACTTTGATTCAAACTCACATCATTGGTTTTCCTTCGACATTTTTCCACTGATCACTTGTTATGTTCTCTCCCTCCTGAATTACCTATAACTTGGCCCTCTCATCACGACCTAAATGATCTTCAAATGATTTCAGTGGTATTTGTGGTCCCAAAATACAATGATCGGCGTTGGATTTCCCAGACAACAAAGCACTTTCGAGCTCATTCGACAACTAGCCATAATGACACGCTAAGTTTATGATTTATTTTATGACTTACAGTGTCTAGATGCTACAAATATTTCAAGAGTACATACCTACTAATTTATTCCCGAATAGTAGTAGTGCGCATGAAAATATTCAGAGTCAAGTTGCCATCTGGAGGTTAAGTTCATGAAACTAGTTTCAGCTTTGGACAGTCTTACGAATAATAGCAGCGTCCTAATTGGTTCGTTACTTGTAAAGCCATTGCGGATAGTCGATGTTCCGAGTCTTTCCACCTTCACCCTATACTGTGTTTTCCCAGATTTCACTTACGTTTATAAGCACAAGCAGAGTACCTGATCAACTGGTATCAGCCCGCCTCCATGATCTCGCAGCGGCGTGACGTGTGCCCAGCAGGATACGTTGAAGGAATTACCTTACCCGTCTTAATCCCATAGATTCCATCCAAGAAAAATGAACGTCATTAATGTTTCTGTACTGTTATTGTACTGTTGTTTCGCTTCGCTTCCTATGGTCCACCGGACCAGCATGCTCTTTACTGTATGCTTCTGGTACCAGCCGGCGCCGGAAAATAGCAAACCCCCCTTCCCTCCCATGTCAGCTAATTGTCCGAGAGTTAAGGGGCGGCCGCCTTCGGGTGGAGCTGCCGAGGTTCGTTCATCACATAGTCAGTGATGGACAAATCTCCAGCCTTGGTAAACGCCTCGGGTAATTGTAAAGACAATTATTCGGTGTCAGCCCATGCCTCTTCCCCAATAGTCAAAGTTCCAAATTATAGGGGCTGGCACTACTCCTAACTGGTGCACATCCAACTGGAGTGGGGCGCATGGATAAAAAAAAATTGGAAAGTTAAACCAGAAGAAACCTTAACGTAACTTTATCAACCAGATATTTCACCAAGTCCGTGTTTGAATGAAAGTTTCTTTCGTGCCATTAATACAAAAACCGTACCTATTTTGTCTTAATTTATTTACCTATCTAACGTATTTTTTGTTTTTAATGCTTCGTTCGAAGTAAGGGATTGTGTATGTATAATGAACACAACCACAGAGTTGCATTATTCCGTATCATTCATCCGATTGTACGGTCCCAGGTTCGAGCTGAATTGCATTCCTTGTGAGCCTCTAAAAATCCTAAAAAGTCAAAAACCCCTCTAAACTCAACTGGCCGATCAAAACTCAAGACAAAACTTATATAATATTTTGCAAGACATTCCGTTTCGTTCGACAAATGCAGTGGAATCGATATTCAGATGGTTAATTCAGATGGAATGGTTAACCTTACAAAAATATGCAAGAATTGTCATTACTACCCAGAAGTATGCCCATGTCAATCAATACTAAACGTTAAAAGGCTGAAGGCTGAAAGAGCTAAATTATAGATTCCATAAAGAAACGGACTTCCTTCCCTAATGAGCTCAGGAAACTTAAATATTAAGAAATTTACCTAATTATGCTGTTGTCATGCGAACATCACCAACTAATAATAGGCTTTACCTACAGAATTTGGAATTAGAAGTCAAATTATGTCCTTTCATGCCGTTTAGCTGCATCTGAATAATTTACTAACTAACTTTCGGATTATTAAATAAATACAAGACGAACACAAAGGTAAGCGAAAGCATCGAACTTTAATAGAGGCAATAAATAAGGGCTAAATAATTTTCTACTATGCATTTACAAAAAGAAGAAATGGTATAGGGAATCAGTCGGGAAGGGAACTGGAAACACTATCAAT
This sequence comes from Trissonchulus latispiculum, assembly GCA_030248195.1. Taxonomy (NCBI): domain Eukaryota; kingdom Metazoa; phylum Nematoda; class Enoplea; order Enoplida; family Ironidae; genus Trissonchulus; species Trissonchulus latispiculum. The sequence continues at coordinate 71,002 of JASAND010022839.1, read as the reverse complement.
ATTAAAATTCTAGAAAACTAAATTTTAAATTTTTTATATTGTAAAGTTTCTTTGTAGGTGTGCACTGTGCAAGGCGTGCAGGTGTACAACTGTCAAGTCGAGTTCCTTATTTGTTGTTGTAAACGAAGACCTCACTCTGAGAATTATTGAGCTGCAGTTCGCTTTCTTAATTTTTAATTTTTAAATTTTAATAATTTCAAATGACTTAGCTTTCTGGCTATATTCTAAACATAAGACACATGGAGATGGCTTTCTGATTTATGTTTATTTTTAACAACGAGATTTTTTTTCTAAAGCTTGGTATTGGAGACATTGTGATAGCTTATGTATCTATTCTCAAGAGATGGGCCGGACAAATTTAAGTTCAGTTATTGATGAAAACATTTGGTTAAACCTGGAGCTGCTTTTCCAAGATGAATGCCAAAGGTTTGGTCAACAGAAGGATGTGAAAATTTGAAATAAGCAGCATCAAAGTAAATATCAAAATAAACTTTCAAAATTGTACTAAAACAGAGTTAGCAAATGGGACGGATTTTTCGATCCCATCCCATTCCACCAGACTTTCTATTTCACTGTTCGATGTCATCAAATTCTTTCGATTTGGCTTTTTTCAATCCCATGGAATTCCACTTGCAGTATTTGTGCAGTAGGTACCATCAAATACTAATCGTATTTTTAGGTGACCCTAATTCAAAACGTCTAATGTTCATAACGTCTACCGACGAAACGTCTAACGATTAAACGTCTACTGACAAAATGTTTATTTTTTCAAAATTGCCTCACACGAAATGTCTCCTCGTTTCCAACGTCATGTGACTCTGCCTCTATACTTGTAATTTTTGAAAAATGATTTGATTTGTGCTTGATTTGATGTAATTTTATGGTGTACAGTATTTTAAATCACACACACACACACACACACACACACACACACACACACACACACACACACACACACACACACACCACACATCACACACATCACACACACATAAGCCTAAATGTCTAGCTAATCGTTTTATTTTAAGTTTTTGTTTAGTTGATTCCAGAAAATCTGAGTTACGTAAATTGCTTTAACTAAAAATTTGACTCAAAAATTTCTCAAAAGCTTAAAATTTAAACTTAAACTTAAAATTTAAACGTTAATTTCAAATTTTAAAAAATACTCCACAAATTGACTGACAAGTCCAGGTTAAGTTAGGCAGACTATACCTTACCTTTTCATGCCATTTTGCAATCATAGGGTGTTCACGGCAAAATGATCCCACAAATTCCCATTGATCCCACATGGGATTTTCAATCTCATTTCATTCCATCCCACGGGATCCCATGGGATCCCGTGGGGGGCCCCATCCCAGATGCCAACACTGAACGCATGCATTTTAAAGTGCATTTTAAACGCATTATTATATAATTATTATTATTATTATTATTATTATTATTGTAAATAATTGTAATTATTGTAAATTATGACTAAATAAATCATCATAAATAACAATATTTTAGGTGGCAATTACTTTACAATATCCAATTTAAATATTTTAATTTACCCGATATTTTTGATTAAAATTTAGTACAAATCTTTTACTCTCGGAACGTTAGTTTTGATCCTAGACGGCTACAAATACCAAGAAGCTATTGTAATCAAGTGATAAGGGAAGTTCAGCACAAATCAGGAAATTCCTGCGAGGAATGAAAATGGCATTAGGTGGTCGAAAAAAACCTATAGTAGACGGTTTTTAAACTAACCCTATTACGATTGTGTGTGAGTCTATGATAGGTCGTGGTGGGTTTAGTGTACGCATTGACCCAAAAGGAGGGGAGACAATTCAGCTTCAGCTCACAAAGAAAGAATAAAAGAGGGCCTTAAATAATGCAGAAACAGCGCGGAAGGCTCCAGTTGGTAACTCTGGCCGGGCAAATTGACTATCTCATTAGAGAATAAAAGTTCCCTTGCGAACTAGAACGAGTCAACAAGCACATTAACCAAATCGTCGCTGATGAATCTTATAACACTTCTAGTCAAATCAAGGTTTCTTGACTGAACTAGAAGCTTGAAGTTCTGGAACGGCATAGACTAAAGAAAATGGGTTCCGCCCATAATGCTACTATGCTTCCGTGATTGAAAGTGCCAAATCATTATCTCAAAACTGTTGGTAAACTGTTTAACAATCTTTGTAAGAAAATCAAGTTAAGGAGATAAATAACTATTATTACCATAATTATAATTATAATTATAATTTTATATTTTATATAATTTTATATAATGTATATATTGTATAATTTTATATAATATTATTTTATATAATATTATTCCATGTAATAATTTAAATTTAAATTTAAATTTAAAACTAGATTTCGGCGCTGCATAAAGTTCCACCCGAATATGGCATTAACTAAACGCTATACGATCGAAGTATTATGAGTTTCAAACGGAATTACTGAGTTATTTATAAGGAATTTATAGGAATGTAATGGTAAGAATTTATAATTGTATGCTGTGCCCGCGAGCCGCGGAGTGAAGCCTATCCACTGCCAACTAGGAGGGTAAAATCACACGACGGGTGTAGCTTCGTCGAGAAATTGCCCACCATAGAAGTATTTAAAAACTAGTATATTAATAGTAAGGGACGTAAAAACTATTTAATCATCCCCTACATTTTTACAAAAATGCTTGTTGAGAGCTTTTTTGGGTGTCATTTTTATTAATGCTGAAACGGAAAGCGGAAAATATTTAAATTGTGCTAATCGCCATTACGTGATCATGTGGTAAATATCACAAATCATGTGAATGAAAAAGTGTTGCTTCAAATTCTGTCATAAGGCTTCAACATGGAAAATTACTGAAACAATTCTTATCAGCAGTCTTACTGAAGGAGCTTGTTTCTGAGGAAGATTAGATTGGCCAAAAACTAGCAAAAAGAGAGGGGTAATTAGTATTCAGAGCAGAGTCCTGGCACATAACATAATGACAAAGTTAATTTTATGAGAACAGGAGTTTTGTGGGAAAAGCAGAAGCACTTGACAGACTTCAAATTATTCTGTGCCAGTAGCGGTTTAACGATACACTATTAGGTGACATAGCTAAAAACGGAAACTGTCTTGAAAAATAGAACATTTATGCTTTAAGGCGCTTGTTCAGTATATAGTAGTGTAAGAGTTTCATACTTCGGACGGCCGTCCTCAAACATAGCTACCGTAAAACATAGCAAGATTCTTTGAAATTTGCGCTCAAATTATCAGTTGCGTTCAAACTGATTAAATTAAGTTAAACTGATTATCAGTGATGGAACCGGGTCATTTAGGATTGACCCGGTGACCCGGTTTTCCAGGAAATTCAAAAATCTGCAAAAATTCTGATTTTGCCTATGAAGGTTAAATTTTTGGCTTCCATTTTCCATCACCACCCCAAAAAGAATGACTATACCATACATACTAGTTTGCTCTAGGTTTTGTGAAAAGTATTTAATAAGACTGTAGCATTTTCTAAATTAATGCAGAAATGAGTGGGCAAAATCAAAATTTATCCGTCAGCGAAATTTTGGGAAATCGATCCATGCAATGATGAAAAGTATAAAAAGTCCACTCCAAAAACACGGAGCACTTTAAAAATTGGTTTCTATTTTGTATTGCGTAAATTGTTCACTTATCTTCAACATCTACCTTGCATGCGAAAAGAATCTTCAAACTACGTACTTCATACTTCATTCTAAATAGATTTACGCAATAATGATAACATAACTGATAAAGCTAAACAATAATCTGCCGGATACAGACAAATTCAAGTAACCTCAAGCGGCGAAAATGCTCAAGACAAATATAAGAATAAAAGCAAATTAATATTGCGCATCGAACTAAAATTTTAGCTTGGTAAACCAAAAATTTCAAAAATTTGTGGTAAATTCAGAAAACCGGGTCAAGACCGGGTCGAAGCTCTTGACCCAGTGACCCGGTGACCCGGTCCAAAAAGTGACCCGAACTGACCCGGTGGTCCGGTGACCCGGTTCCATCTCTGCTGATTATATAGACAGTTTAATAATGCTTTAACACAATTCGTTTCAATAAGATTTTATTTTTACACAGCAGAGCTACGATTAACCTAAATTTTACTGTAGTCGCTTTTTCAACAATTAATAGAGTAACATAAACACAACAACTGCTTGTTATTTTAAAAATCCTGCTTTTCTTCGTAAACAGTCCACCAAGACCGAACCCATTTTAACTATATACATAAATTGCTACGACATCAGTACAATTACACCAAATTTTGGTGGTACAGCAAAGTCCAATTACCTTATGTTTCAAAACATTCTTATTGAAATCCCCTTAAAGCTGAATTGTATAAGTATGCCTGTTCATGACAATTAAGATGGTAAGGTAATGCTTAAAATACGCCTGGAACTTAAAGCAAAGAACTGACTGGAAAATATGTAACCTGCTTTAAAAGGAGGGAGGGGAAAAGAAGGAAGCAGTTCGTGTATTCAATTTGAGGACATAATCTTTATTTTGAAAGGCGTGAAAAGCTAGAGTCAAAGATAAACGTTGTTAGTCCTGGTGCCGCCTGGAACTTTTCAGAAGGAATCCAGGCGGGCATGAAAGTTCTGTGTCAATTCTGTGACAGCTTTAAGTGAATGGTTGGAGGAAAGAACTGCTGGTTCTTTTCTCACACTGTTCTCCGTCAAATGAAGTAGCAGATCAGGAGTAGCTGGTAGCCACCCGCTAATTTTTTGTGTTTTTACCTCAAAAGCACATAATGACTATTTGTCATGCACTTTTCCTCTCAGAGGAGTAAAGAAAAGCGTGTGCCTTCCCCCATACTTCGGGAAAGCACTACTGCTCTATAGGTGGTCAAATGACGGATATAAACATTGCTCAGTCAGTATTAATCTTAAGCAGAGATCAGAATGCTGACTGATTCCAAAGCGGCTTGAACTTGTCCCGCCTAGGGTACAGAATCGTCGGAGTTATAATATATGCAGAGGAAAATTCTTGCTGGGTGCAATAAATTAGGTACAAGCCAAAAATCTTATTTCTTGATAAACATTTTTACGGGATTTGGAGACCAAAACACCGTCTAGATACTACAGAAACAAAGATAGCAAGACTTACAGACCCATAGTTGTAATTGTGTGGTTTTTTCTATAAACTGGATTATGGTACAGTTCCTATCCTAAGTTTCCTGAGACAAATCGACAAAATACACTGGTCTTCAAGAAGAACTGTACATTTATCTAATAAACTTTCATCTGAGCGTTGCTTCAGTGGTTCTTTGAAACGAGAAATGGAACTGAGAAGAAGAAGAGGAAGAGTAAGAAGAATGGACCGGCAAATACTCAAGTGGAGGAAAATTATCATTTTGAGAAACAGCATCATTTGAAAATTTAGCTGTAAATGTTTCGTTTGAAAGCCCCAACTAATGATGAATAAACATTTGGAAAGAAACAAAACTAGGAAAGCGTTTTGCTTTCGTCACGGATGAATTAGGAGCCTACTCAGCAGAAGATGTTTGCCCAAACTAGCGAGTTTAAGCCTGAGTCAAAAGAAAATGCTGGAGACAGAAAGACCTTATTTTGACACTATGATAAATAGGATAAACCTTCTGAGATAGCTGTGAACTTGGCACAATAGTATTGTATCTCCTGGTGTTTGTTGCGCAGTGGAAAAAGTTTAAATTCCAACTAAGGAGCACTTACTCAATTGTCAGAATTGACAAATGATGAACGCATCTGTGTTCATTTTCATGTCTTTGTCCTAAAATCCTAACCTTCTGAACAGTTTCTTACTTAAACGTCACAACCAGAAACTGAGCTCTAACCTAACTAATGGCACTCAAGTGTAAAAGAAATGGAACCTTATCAAAGTTGTCGAGACACTATTAATAGGATTTTGGCTTCTGTTCATTCATGTCGGAGTCAGACAATAGACTAAATTGATAAATGTTGCTTCTGATGACAACAAACGGTTACTTCTTTTCCTTTTTTACAGGATCTCAGTTAACAACAGATGGAGACTGATTCCCTTGGACAGTAGAAACTTACAATCTATAAAAGACACACTTAATCTTATGGTTTCAATATGGTCCAGCTTTGCAGGGACCAAAATGTTTAACCGAACCACAGATGCTGCACAAGTTTTTATTGGCTGAGGTGTTTATAATTGGGCTAAGAGACTCACACGGTCTACTAAGTATACAATCTTTAGTCAGCAGAGAAGTTTATTAGTTGAAAACTAATTAGGTTGGTAATGGACGGATCCAGTAATACAGTAGTCTGGAAGGGGGAACAAAGAAAGAAGAAAGAAAGAAATAGAATTACCCCAAAGTCATTCTATTTTACCAGTTGAGTTGTAATGTGAATTTTTCTGGTCTTACAACAGTTAGAATAACGGGTCGGGGCAGGACGGTTTTACCCTCAGCAGAAATCCTGTAAGGGAAGTTAAATTGTTTAGTGTGCCTGTAGGTATAAATTAATACTATATAAATGAGTTTCCATTAGATTTTAAGTATTTGGTTTTTTATGGAGGAAACTTAGAAAAAGAACGAGAACTCGGATCTGCCAATGTTTAATGCTTTTATTGAATCAGTGATACAAACATGGTGCCTTTTTAAGAAATGGTAGGATAGAGCTAAACTTAACTCGATCTTTTTTTAGATTTTTTAGAGGGTATTTAGATTTAGAGATTTTTTAAAAGAGGGTAAATCTAGACTGAGCTGACTTAAACGAGTTAAAAGAGCTAATTTTAGCTTTTCAGTCAACATGAAAATGACATTCTAACATAACTTTAGTAGACGAGTTAAATCTTGCAAATAACAATGCATTTCATTATTGTTTAAAAATTTCAGCAAGAAGTTTAGCTTCGGTTTCCCATGTAAATTCCAAATATTGTTCCTGAAACCGTTGTAACTATCCCAGCACATAATGCTGTCAGCAATAACGGATGCCAACACCGTGATCCCAGTTTAATATGAGAACACTCTATAACAAAAATTAGTTTAACATAGTTTACATTGTTTTTGATAAAATTATCATTATATCATTTCAGTTTCAGTCTAATGCCATGATAGTTACTACTGGGAAAGGTATACATAGCTATTAGAGCAAATGTGAGAAGGCATACTATTCTTAGTAAAGTGTGTATGTAACTAACTTGTTGTGTTGTGAATAAACAAGTTATTCCCTTGCTATATGCCCTGCCCTTAACATCTCATTCTAACAGTTACCAGTTACCTGGCTTGCATTCAGGCAGAGGGTTATTGAAAGTGTCAGGAGCCACACAGAGTAGTGTTGATTCGCCATTCAATCGGTATCCGGTGCTGCATGATGCTGTGAAACTTTCACCGACTGCCAGCGAAGTTGAGTACGCCTCGTACTTGCCGTTTTGCAATGTAATGGGAGTCAAACAACCAGCTGAAGCGAAACAATTTTTTACATCATAGCTTTGTTTTTATATTTCACCTACATGTTTGTTTTCATAATTCACTTTTTGCATAAAAATTGAATGCAAACAAAATAATGAATACTTGTGCAACTTTATATATGTTGCATCAAGAGTACATAATACCAAGAGTACATATTAACTAAGAGTGTGACAAACGTCCCACTCTTAGTTAATATTAGGCTGCAGACATCATCTGCACAATAACGGCCTACCACCCCCACAACTGAGTACCTAGTGACCCCCTCCACAACTGAGTACCAGGTACACTCGCTTGTATGTTTACATGTTGAAGCCAAAAACATTCTATCAGCAGCTGGCCACTTTTGCGCTGTCTGCAGCCTAATAACTAGAGTGGGACTCTTGTCAAACTAGGGTTGTTCCGATAAGAAATTGACCGGGCCGGGCCTAAATTTTCAGCCGGGCCGGGCCCGGAGCCCAGGGCCCGCTACTAGGCCCGGAGCCCAATCAAAGCCCGGAGCCCGCTACCCGGCCCGGCCGCGTATTTAGAAAGTGTACACCGTGGGCGCGCATTGGAAAGTGTACTGCGTGTACGCGCACTGAGTTAGAAAATGTACACCGTGGGCGCGCATTGGAAAATGTACTGCGTGTGCGCGCATCGTATTAGAAAATGTACAACGTGGGCGCGCATTGAAATACTACATATCTATATGTAAGGGAAGCAAGGATTGAGATTGGTCGGATTTTTAGTGAATTGTTGAATATTCCGGCTATATGGAATTGAAATGTGATGTGTTGAATTTAATTTGCTGGGCGTCTGCTTGATTTGGAGTTATGCAATTTATTTTGATCATTTTGGGCATTTCTGTTCTTTGTTAGGAAAATTTCTAAGAACTCATTTTGCAAAGTTAGGAAAAGGATCTTAAATCATATTCTGTTAATACTTGAGCAAACCGTTTAATTTGGGTAATTTTGTAATTTGGAGGTTGTTGGGGTTAATCAGGATTAACCAGAAATTTGCTGGAACCTCAAAAGCCCTTGGGCAAACCACTATGTCATATGAAAGTGACGTAACTTTCGTTCACACAAAGCAATCGCCTGACATCAAAAGGAACACAAAGATTTCCGACTACGGTATCCAAATTTACACGACACACACCTGGGAGAGTCGAGAGGCGGAGCTAAGGATTTTGACTGACAGGCTTCCCCCAATTTCCCGGCAGTCTTGGGGTTGAGCTCAAAAAGGTTGGTCCGTCGTTTGGACCGGTGTTTAGTCTATGGTATAGGCCGATAGTGCCTGAGTGTTATTAGTTGTTTAGCCGCGGTACCGAGAACCGCTGCAGCTGTTTCTCTCATGTGCCCTCGACTCGACCTGTGTACCCTCTTGTTAGCTCTGTTGGAGTTTTAACTGGATCCTTTCCTTTTTGATCTGGATCATCAAGGTAACGTTGAACTACAGTTCTATAAGGTGATTATAAACCTTATTCTGTTTGAGCGAGTAAGTTAAGACGATTTCTTTCGAAATTTTGGAAGGCAACAAAAATCATATAAGAAGAGTTCTGTTTGTATTTCGGGTAATATGCAATACTAGTTTCACTGTCTGTAATGTTTATTTCCAAAATTCCCTCATGTTCTTGTTAACAGTTATATCTGTAGGTGATTAACTGAAACTTGATTTATGTCATATTGAAACAGTGTGCATAATTAGTTGCTGATCAGAGGTCATAAGTGTAATTATCATTTAGTCTTGGTCAAATATCAATGTGTACAATTAGTTGTCGTAATTTGATTACTGCTGCTGTTTAGCTTCTGTTTAACAATAATAGACTGTGTTCTGACCGTTGTGAATCTGTGTGAATTTAATGTTAGAATAGGTATTAAAGTGACCAAAATTTGGGGTTGCCGTTTACATAGGATCTCAGAGAAAGAAAGAGCCATTCCACCAGTGCTCTAATCAACTACTGTTAGCCAAGTAGTACCTCAGAATAGGTGGAGGCAATCGATTACTGCTGTATCTGTGGATTGCAATAAAGTGTTTGGGAAATAAGGAAGTGGGATCTGTCCTTAAACCTGAATTAGCGCAAAACATGACACATTTTCCTAAAGCCCAACCACCTTTTTATTACATATATAATGCATGATGATGTATATAAGTGCATTTTTCACGGCTAGTATGGAGCTCCCATAATGTTCCATCAACTCGGCCCATCACTAATGTTGTTAATGGTATACAAATGAAAAATTTGAAGTAGTAATTTAAGAAATATTTCTGACCTGAAACTATGCTAATTTGCTGTAATTTGATTTCTCAAATTTAGAATGTTATTTTGATAATTTTGAAGATTTTGCAGGCAAATATATCACGAAGTTTATTTTTAATTTTGGGCAAGGTAAACTGAAAATTCCGAGCTTCCTGTACTCTTAGCGATATGCATATGTATCTTAGCAATAAAACTACACACTTTCATAGCTTATCTGGGCGCAATTTATTTCTTAACTAAATCTAGCTGTGGCTACGACTAAAATTAACGATTTAACAAAATTAAGTAACATAGCGACAGGACATATTTTATTTGTTATTTAGATTCAGTAGTTTTTAAGTCATTGTCACGATGTAGTTTTTTCCCCGGTGTGAATCCCGCCCGGAAAAACTACACCGGCGTAGATTTTCCCCCGAAAAAATTACGCCGGTGTGAATTTTCTGCGGCGGAATTATGCAATAATACAAGAAATAGGGCAGATTTTATTTTATAAATTAAGTTAGTTTTATAATTAGTTGTCGTAGTTTGATTACTGCTGCTGTTTACCTTCTGTTTAACAATAATAGACTGTGTTCTGACCGTTGTGAATCTGTGTGAATTTACTGTTAGAATAGGTATTAAAGTGACTAAAATTTGGGATTGCCGTTTACATAGGATCTTAGAGAAAGAAAGAGCCATTCCACCAGTGCTCTAATCAACTACTGTTAGCCAAGTAGTACCTCAGAATAGGTGGAGGCAATCGATTACTGCTGTATCTGTGGATTGCAATAAAGTGTTTGGGAAATAAGGAAGTGGGATCTGTCCTTAAACCTGAATTAGCGCAAAACAGGACACATTTTCCTAAAGCCCAACCACCTTTTTATTACATGTGGATCCCCCTCAGGCGAGGATAAAAAGTGGGTGATAATTTCCAAATTGGGCTCAACTATTTGAAAATTCAAATTGTCTCTAAAACATTTGGAATTATTTAACCCTTCTTCCTCGAAAAGAACTCTTACGACCTCTTACAACTTCCCCTGGTTTACGAAATTTGTACTGTATGTTATTTTACTAAATGGTGTTAATTGGTCATTACGTAGGCTTTGAAGTAATCATATACGTCATTATACGTACGAGCAACACTAGGCATCCTTGAGGATTCAGATCACGCTAGTTTTTTCTGAACTTTCATGTCTTTTTAAAAGTTTTAAGACTTTAACTTCAGATTTCAATTTTTCTCGCATTAATAGAACGTTGGAATAAAATGCCAAACGACTTAGCTGAATTAGGGTTGCCTGTACAGGCAGGGCCCACAGATGTTAATCCTTATAGCTTGGAAACACAAGTTCTACAGAAATTGACAGACACTCTTTCCGAATTTAATTCTGCGATTAGGGCATTAGTAGTTGCCACTGCATATAGCTCAGTACCCATTTATCATGGACTTTCCTCAGAGTCGTTCGAGGAGCACCTCGAAAAATATGACAGCTTTTGTCAGGTCATGGACTTTGATGAGGGACAAAAGGTTCTGACGTTTTCAAGTTCGCTCGAAGGAAGAGCTCTAGAACAATTTCGGTCAGTACCTAAACTTAGTCGCGGAACATGGGCCGAAATGGTTGAGGCCGTGAAAAAGGTAATGATTCCTCCGCACACGGCGCTTCATGCGTCGTCGCTCATGTTTCAGGTGAAACAAGAGGGAGGAGAAACAGTTATGGATTACCTATTGAGGCTTAATAGGTACGCACGATTAAATTTCACGGAAAAGGATGGCTTTTCTGAAAGTCAGCTTGAACTGTTAAAATTACGTTTATTTCTTTTTGGATTAAGAAGTGGTTTGAAAGCTCGTGTGCCTCCAGGCTGTAAAACCATGCAGCGCGCTGTTGAGAAAGCTTTGCAGGCTGAGGGTGAGTACCCCGGTGAAGCCTACCCGTCATTCATTGAGCCTAGTTATCGCAATGACAGAGATACGTGTACCGCCATCGCAGAAGCTGAGAAAGCCTTTAAGGAGTTAAAGGTGAAATTCGAAAAGTTTGAATTAGACTTTAAGCAGAGCGAAAATTTAATCAGAAATGGAAAAGGACGCGACTTGCCTCCTGGAACTATTTGCTTTAATTGCAACAAACCGGGGCATGTTCGTCGAGAGTGTCGCCAACCAGGCGGAGGAGCTCATCGGCCCAACAGTCATGGCTCTGACCGAAACTTTCAGAGAAGATCTGATGCAGGTCGGAGCATTCGTAACAATTCAAAGTACCAAAGTAGCAGAGAGGAAAATTACGACCAAAACGGTCGTGGGAAGCGCTACGGATGGGATAACCGAAATTATCACAGCAACCGTACAGATGACTATGACCCCAGAGGTGAGCACTGCGATAGGAACCAGAACTACTACCGCAGGGAACAGGTTAGAGATTTTTCCCCTAAGATGAAAAGGGAATACGAACCAAAATTTGCGGTTTCTAGAACACAGAATGAGGATCAGTGTTATGAGGACAACTTTGGCCGGAATCGCTATTCCGACACTTCGTACTCAGCTAGCAGCTACTATCAGACCGGATACCCGGCAAGAGTACGATATTACTCTCCTCGACATAGACGAGATTATCGATCAGACTCATCTGGGCAGTACTCGGTTAGAACTACACGAAATATTTCCAAAAATTGTTTGAGGCACACCAAACGCTGTCTAGCTTCGCCGCATTTTCAGCACAAAGTTCTTGTGTGCCGTCGTCCTTTGGTTTGCACCTGCCGTGCACCAGAAACCTACAATAGGTTTAGGGAGCCAATTCCCCGGCCTCCCAGTGCAAGTTCATTTACTTCAACGGAGGAGGAACTATTTGTTCCCGTGCCTCGTCGTTCGAACCATATGTTAAACTCGAAATGAGAGAGGACAGTGTCTGAGCCTATTGTTGATACCAACACAGTCGCAATTCAGTGCAGTCTTGAAATGTCAGAGGAAAAGTATAGTAATGCAAGCGTCGAGGAAACTGAGTCAAAAAATGGCTCGGACGGTCTCTCCTCTGTTATTATGTTTCTAGTGTGGACGCATACAGTTGCACTGCAAAATCTGAAAAAGGTCGCGCTTCCAGTCGCTTGGGTCATGTTGGCCTTCCTGTTGTCAAAGGTCTATGCGCAGACGCAGGAGGACACAAATTCCTTTAGGTTTCTTGCAGACCCAAAGTTTGGCAATGTTTGGGCCCGACAACAACTCTCGCCAGATGCTTTAATAGGAGCTCGCCAAAATTACGATTGGAATTTGCTGCACTTGTACAATGAGAGTAGTAATCATTTCATGACATTTTGCGCCCAGAAACCAGCAAATTGGAAATGGCGCGCAAATACAAAACCTAAAATATCAACTATTGAGTTAGTATCAACTCCCATCACTAGTCATTCGTCCCCTGCCAATCAGGCCAATAAAGCAGGAGATCCTCGGTACCAAACGTTGAGAAACTATTCTCCGAAAGCCCGTTGCTTTCTGATGTTAGACCCATTTTTCGGAATCCCTTTAGGAACATCCAGAGTGAAATTGTTCCTTCAGACCCTATATCGGGTCGTCAGCGCTCGTCTGAGCAGTGAACATTGAACAGGCGTTAAATATACCTGTGATTTGTAACATAGCATTCGTTGTAAAGTTTGTAACAAAAGTTATTTGCCAAATTGAATGAACTTTGTGTGCGAAAATTCCAAATAAATACATGAAATAGACAAAATTAAATAAGAAAATTATAAAAAAGGTATTTTTATTCTTAATAATTTGTCTGTCGTATTTGTCGTATCAATTGTTTATCTGTCGTATTAATAGTTTTTCTGCCGTATCAATAGTTTGTCTGTGGTATGAACTGTTTGTCTGTCGTATCCGTATCAATACTTTGTCATATCAATAGTTTTCTTTAGCAATTAATGGGCTGTCTGTCCAATCAGAAGTTTGTCTGTCATATGAATGCGAATATAGATTACTAAAGAGAGTTACAGCAATAGTTTCCTTCTGTGTGTAAGTTTAACCGTTTGAGTGCTAAAAGCTTGTATGTTGTGCAGAACTCGTAGTCAAAGATACACTGTGTCGTCATGCCGCGTTCTGATTTGCCCATCCATGAGGAGTATGTAGTAGAATATCCGCTTTTATGTGATTCTCCTGATTCAGTCCTGTTAAATCCACAACTAGCACAGACATAGTATCCTTGATAGATCGTCTGATTGATCCGTTGACAGAGTCCGGAGCCTTACCCATAGGATTGGTCGAGATGTTTATTGTTTGTTTCATAGGATCATAGGAATTGGCCGCATGCATTGCATGTTAAGCCTGATGCGTATCATTGCATGATAAGTTTTATTTATTCATCCAGAGATGCCCGGTTCTCTGTACTAATTGTTTCTGTAGATATTCGTTATCGTATCACAGTATTCCCACACAGATCTGCACTGCTCATCTCCCTCTTCTGTTCTCGTCCTTCCACCCCCAGGTCACATATACAGTCTCGCATGCCTACTGATTATGATGTTGAGTATCACTGTCCTAACCGCTTGTGCCTGCCTGATCACGCGCATGTTTTGAAAGCTCGTTTGGAGCGGAACCGCCTGTAATGTCACCAGCACGATTTGCATGTTTTTGGATGCTTTGCCCGTATGCACCCTGAATTGCCGCCTGACTTTGCATGTCCTGACTTGTAATTGTTGTTTGCATGTACCTGCATCTTGTGTATGTTAATGTATTCCCATAAGAGGTGATTGTAGTAATTGATCTTGGTAGAACTTGATGAGTCTAGCCATGGCCAGATATTCGCCTACTCCTTACTGATTGACTCCTTTGTCCTAAGCCTTAAGAAAACTTAAGGGAATACACGCCTGCTTGCATGTTTAGATACGTACTGCACTGATCCGGATCTGCAACTGTTGAAAAACTATTTGTAATGGATTAGATAAGGTGGATATGATCTGTTCTCGAATAGCTAAAGGGAAAAGATCCTAATGTACTCTGGTTTAGGAAATTACACTGTGGAAAAACGAGATCATCATTCGAATTATGTATGAACTGAATAGCTTTCGCTAAATATACGATTTTTGAAGACAAATCGGGATTTTAAAATGGTTACTGATTGCTTGGATACGTAGTCTATGTATAGTTAATCGACTGATCGCATTGTAAATGTTCTTGTATAGGGTATGTGTTCATTGTGCTTTGACTAATTGCTTCGTGTTGCGCTAATGGTTACCTTGTTAACTGCTTCCTGCTGGACAGAATTTCCTAGCCATTTGACTGCTATAGAACAACACACACTAGAAAGAATTTAGGATAGTATGTTTATCAGCTTGATTCAAAAGAACTTAGGTAGATTTAATTATGAAGATAAACACGAATAAACTTGGGATTAGCAGTTCTCGTCCGGTCCGTGCTATGTGTGTAATATTTTTAGCTTGATGCTGTCGAAGATCGGCCTCCTCCACCCTTTGCACCTGTTTGGATTCGTTTCTGGCACCCAAACCAAGTTTTAACTAACGCTTGTTTTCTTATTAATTTTTGATGTTTGAATACTGACCTGCTTGCATCTCACGCATATACACCTTGGCCTTTTACTGAATTTGGCTGACTCTGTTTAGAAGGAAACTAACCTGATAGGTTTAATCGATGAGTGTTTCAAGATAATTTCGGCCCACTAATACCTCACTTGCACCTCACGCTCACACCACGCTTTCCTTGTGCTTGCACACGCTGATTCTCCATCTTACTTTTGCCTGGGGTTAGTAGTGACTGATAGCGAAAAGGAGGTGTAGAATTTGCAACTAGTTAATCGCGTGTGCTTCGGCTTGTTTGTTTGTGTTGCTTATTTGATTGTGTTCGATTATAGGCTGTTTTGCTAGCAGTGGTTTTTTCTTTTTGGTTGGTCCGTGGTTCGATTCTTTTAATGATTGATTGGTCCGTGGTTCGATTCCCTGGCTCGTGATGTCAGCAGCAACAGCGTTTCTCCAACTGCATGGCTCTCTACTCTGGGAGTCCACTGACCGTCTGCACTCTCTATACTAGCGGTCGGCTCCGCCCATTTTCAGCTCTGTACATGGGACTGTTGTACACTTCTCACCTACCTGACTGAATTTATGCTGAAGTTCCCTCTGCCCACTCACCTGCTGTCGATGCCCTGGCCAATACGTCATTTGGCGCCCCCGGAAGCTCTGATCGATGCGGACTATAACCGATCACCTTCCCATCCTGACTACAATCTTGATTTCAACCTTTCACCATTAGAGCTCTGACTGACGTGGACTGTGACCGGTCAACTCTACTCTACTCTACTCTTCAGCACCTTGTTATGGCCACCGATCACCAGAACTATGGAAAATAATCTGTCACATTTATGGACCGATACAGCCTACTGTTTGCAAATACTTATTTTTGCATGTGCTTGTTGTCACTGTCACCATACCTGCCTGTCTTGTTGCCGTTTTCACTGCCACCATATCTGTCTATAATCCCCCCCTAGTGAAAGATTACCCCATTTTTTGCGGGAAGGAGTGTAGGGGAAGCAAGGATTGAGATTCTTTGGATTTTTAGTGAATTGTTGGATATTCCGGCTATATGGAATTGAAATGTGATGTGTTGAATTTAATTTGCTGGGCGTCTGCTTGATTTGGAGTTATGCAATTTATTTTGATCATTTTGGGCATTTTTGTTCTTTCTTAGGAAAATTTCTAAGAACTCATTTTGCAAAGAAAGGAAAAGGATCTTAAATCATATTCTGTTAATACTTGAGCAAACCGTTTAATTTGGGTAATTTTGTAATTTGGAGGTTGTTGGGGTTAATCAGGATTAACCAGAAATTTGCTGGAACCTCAAAAGCCCTTGGGCAAACCACTATGTCACATGAAAGTGACGTAACTTTCGTTCACACAAAGCAATCGCCTGACATCAAAAGGAACACAAAGATTTCCGACTACAGTATCCAAATTTACACGACACACACCTGGGAGAGTCGAGAGGCGGAGCTAAGGGTTTTAACTGACAGGCTTCCCCCAATTTCCCGGCAGTCTTGGGGTTGAGCTCAAAAAGGTTGGTCCGTCGTTTGGACCGGTGTTTAGTCTATGGTATAAGCCGATAGTGCCTGAGTGTTATTAGTTGTTTGGCCGCGGTACCGAGAACCGCTGCAGCTGTTTCTCTCATGTGCCCTCGACTCGACCTGTGTACCCTCTTGTTAGCTCTGTTGGAGTTTTAACTGGATCCTTTCCTTTTTGATCTGGATCATCAAGGTAACGTTGAACTACAGTTCTATAAGGTGATTATAAACCTTATTCTGTTTGAGCGAGTAAGTTAAGACGATTTCTTTCGAAATTTTGGAAGGCAACAAAAATCATATAAGAAGAGTTCTGTTTGTACTTCGGGTAATATGCAATACTAGTTTCACTGTCTGTAATGTTTATTTCCAAAATTCCCTCATGTTCTAAAGTCTGACCAAAAAATGTAGAAAGCGAAATTGTTTTCATTATATCTCAAAAACGCTTCAAGATAGCTACCACAAAGTATATATTTTCTGAACCGGACTGATGAGATCTTTCTTTTCGTCAAAATTTTTTTGAAATTTCCAGTGCGATTTCAAAGGGCGCCGCTTTTATATGTACAGAAGGATTGGTACATATTGGTACTGCCGCGATTTTTTCAGGAAAATTTTCCCCTTGTATGAAAGTGCTACACACCAAATTTCAACTTTTTGGCTAAAAATTGCGTGAGTTATTCAATTTTTTAGATTTTCAAAATCCTTTGATCTTTGCCGCTTTTTCGACTTTGAATGGTTATTACTCGCGACTCGCTCAACGGAAAAAATTTTTGCTTAGATTTTCAGGACCGCCTAGGCGTCCGCCTTCACCCGATATATGTGAGATTTCAAAATTTGAAAGTCGATTTTTTCGAAAAATACCACTTTTTGACCCAAAATTTCGACATAGCGAGTCTAGCAAAAGTGAGTAAAAATTACATAATCATAAAGTCCAATCTAAGCTGAATCCAACGATATAAAGTTTTTGTGGCTACGACTTACATTGCGTCCGCAATCAATTTTTAAACAATTTCCCTTTTTCAGCTGGTTTTTGGCTCCCTTTGATGTTGCCGCCTTGATTTGCCTGAACCAGTGTAAACTAGCAAAAACCAGCCTAGGCGGTCCTGAAAATCTAATCGAAAACTTTTTCCGTTGAGCGAGTCGCGAGTAATAACCAGTCAAAGTCGAAAAAGCGGCAAAGATCAAAGGATTTTGAAAATCTAAAAAATTGAATAACTCACGCAATTTTCAGCCAAAAAAGTTGAAATTTGGTGTGTAGCACTTGCATACAAGGGGTAAATTTTCCTGAAAAAAATCGCGGCAGTACCATGTACCAATCCTTCTGTACATATAAAAGCGGCGCCCTTTGAAATCGCACGGGAAATTTCAAAAAAATTTTTTCACGAAAAGAAAGATCTCATCAGTCCGGTTCAGAAAATATATACTTTGTGGTAGCTATCTTGAAGCGTTTTTGAGATACAAAGAAAACAATTTCGCTTTCTACATTTTTTGGTCAGACTTTAGTTAACAGTTATATCTGTAGGTGATTAACTGAAACTTGATTTATGTCATATTGAAACAGTGTGCATAATTAGTTGCTGATCAGAGGTCATAAGTGTAATTATCATTTAGTCTTGGTCAAATATCAATGTGTACAATTAGTTGTCGTAATTTGATTACTGCTGCTGTTTACCTTCTGTTCAACAATAATAGACTGTGTTCTGACCGTTGTGAATCTGTGTGAATTTACTGTTAGAATAGGTATTAAAGTGACTAAGATTTGGGATTGCCGTTTACATAGGATCTTAGAGAAAGAAAGAGCCATTCCACCAGTGCTCTAATCAACTACTGTTAGCCAAGTAGTACCTCAGAATAGGTGGAGGCAATCGATTACTGCTGTATCTGTGGATTGCAATAAAGTGTTTGGGAAATAAGGAAGTGGGATCTGTCCTTAAACCTGAATTAGCGCAAAACAGGCCACATTTTCCTAAAGCCCAACCACCTTTTTATTACATATATAATGCATGATGATGTATATAAGTGCATTTTTCACGGCTAGTATGGAGCTCCCATAATGTTCCATCAACTCGGCCCATCACTAATGTTGTTAATGGTATACAAATGAAAAATTTGAAGTAGTAATTTAAGAAATATTTCGGAACTGAAACTATGCTACTTTGCTGTAATTTGATTTCTCAAATTTAGAATGTTATTTTGATAATTTTGAAGATTTTGCAAGCAAATATATCACGAAGTTTATTTTTAATTTTGGGCAAGGCAAACTGAAAATTCCGAGCTTTCTGTACTCTTAGCGATATGCGTATGTATCTTAGCAATAAAACTACACATTTTCATAGCTATCAGGGCGTAATTTATTTCTTAACTAAATATAGCTGTGGCTACGTAACGATTTAACAAAATTAAGTAACATAGTGACACGACATATTTTATTTGTTAGATTCAGTCGTTTTTAAGTCATTGTCACGATGCAGTTTCCGCCCCCCCGGTGTGAATCGCCCCCTCCCGGAAAAACTACACCGGCGTAGATTTTCCCCCGAAAAAATTACGCCGGTGTGAATTTTCTGCGGCGGAATTATGCAATAATACAAGAAATAGGGCAGATTTTATTTTATAAATTAAGTTTTGCTCATAATTATAGCAACCAGTTAATTATGCTTTGATGATAGAATATGATTAGCGTGATTCACTAAAATAATCATTCATTATAATAGTTCTACTCAGATGCAAAAGATGCAAAATTAAATTGAAATATATGGTGAATAAAGACTCTGAAAAATCAGAAATTTTATAGGATTAATTGAAACGATTGTTTGGTTCAACTACTTGATTCGCATTTGATAAACCTTAATAAAGAAAAATTTGAAATAAATGCCAACTACTGAGCGGCTTCTAATGTTATATGATTTACTTAGTAAAAATAGATAAATTAGAGCATTGAATTTTGTCTCCGAGCCTAATCCTTTAAACAGGAAAAAGTACAAATTCAAGTTAGTTAAGATTTACTTTTGTTTTTTTTCCTAGATTTACAATCATAATATACAGCAATCAATGCATTCGATAAAAGCTAGTAAAGAATTTAAGTTCAATTAAATCAATGCTCCCTTTTGATCTTATTAGGTTTCTGATGTCTTATGTTTTGTCTGTAAGTAAAAAATTAATAAAATGCAACATATATAACTGAAATTTTGAATATTAATCTTTAAAAATAAATTTTAGTATACTTTTCTCTACATTATTACTTAGAAACGAAAACATAGAATTTTAGAGTTAGCGTTTATTTAAGAAGTTTTTCTTTATTAAGATTTACCAAATAAGCACATGAATCCAGCAATGATTATCATTACCTAATGAATTTTACAAAATCTCTGATTTTTCAAGAATTTTTATTCATTATATATTTCAATTTAATTTTGTACTTTTTATTTTATTTATTTACTTTTTTATTTGTTTTTACTTATTTACTTATTGACTTATTTTATGTTCTATTTATGTCAATTTTTTACATACTTAATTTTGTGAAATCGTATCCAGTCAGCCACAGCTATATTCACTTAAGAAATAAATTATGCCCAGAAAGCTATGAAAATGTGTAGTTTATTGCCAAGACAATTATGAATATTTCTAACACTACAGAAATTTCGGAATTTTGAGTTTATCCTGCCCACAATTAAAAATAAATTTCGTGAAAAACTATGTCTTCTTGCAACTCTTCAAAATTATCAAAATAACATTCTAAATTTGAGAAATCAAGTTACAGCAAATAGCAGTTTCAGTTCAGAAATATTTCTTAAACTACTGCTTCAAATTTTCCATTTGTATACCATTAGCAACATCCGTGATGGGCCGAGTTGATGGAACATTATGGGCACTACAAACTCGCTTTGAAAAATGCACTTATATACATCATCATGCATTATATAGATTTATAAACTCTTTTGCACTTTTACTGTGTAAAGACTGTGCATATAAATCAGATAATGCACAGTGCCGCGTGCCTATAACTAAGTTATAAGCACGCTGCATGCTAGGAGGTCTGTCCCTAATCTAAGTTGCTGAAGCAAACAGTTTCCTGCATGCTTCAGCAGTGTGTACAGCTGAGCTCCAACCTAGACTGCTCTGCTGCAAACCAAAAAATAGGTCTCCCAGCCATGGCAATACATGAGATTGCTGCCACTTTGTATTGAAATTTTTCTAGACATATCTGTCAGCTGCAACATAAACGAGCAAGGTTTCATCAATTAAGGATAGGTTTAATCGTTGTATAAGTACTTTACAATACACCTTAGCACTGTTCACTAATTTCTACTGCGCACGTCGCATGGGAAGCCCTCGTGCGTGGCACACGTGTGTCTCCTTGACACCCCCACTTAATGATCCATTTGTAAACCTGATTGATCCAGACGCAGCATGAGATGAAGTGAATGATCCAGCAATTATTTTCATTGATCCACCCCTCAATTTTGCACAAATACCGTTTTTATATGTGGTTCGCCAAATACCATTTTGCAAACCAACTTAATGATCCAACTGCGGGAGTCACATCATTTGAAACAGAATTTTCTGTTTTCAATGATCCACAAACCCAAAAAATACGAAAGTGCTTAGGAAAATTTAATTTCAATTTAAAAAGTTAAAACTTTCCAGGGATTTAACAGAAAATGCTTGCCTTCAACCCCATTAGTGTGCTTGCTGTCCGCTCACCGAAATCTGATCGGTTTGATTACAAAATTCTGACACAATCAATTCTTTTAATTTCTGTTATTTTATGTTAATTTTGTTTGATGTAACTCAATATAGTTTCCGCTAATTGTTTATTGTTTCTAAATTAGCGAAAATGCAGAGCGAAATTTCAAATTTTGCACATATAAAATTTTGAATGTCTGATTTGCCGTCCGCTCACCGACAACGGGCAGGGTTGGGCGCAAATAACAAAATTTTATATTCTTTTATAATCAGTGTTGATAAAGGTTTTCGACATCGCTGAACACGAATATTCAGTTCTTTTGGCAAGTAAAACTTTGTTTCGTCCTGAATAACCAGGTAAACTAAGTTGAAAGGCATTGCTGCAGTTACGTAATCATAATGAAAGCTACCACTGATTTTCTATACGAAACAAAGTTTTCCTTGCCAAAAGAACTGAATATTCGTGCTCAGCGACGTCGAAAACCTTTATCAACACTGATTTTAAAAGAATATAAAATTTTGTTATTTGCGCCCAACCCTGCCCGTTGTCGGTGAGCGGACGGCAAGTCAGACATTCAAAATTTTATGTGCAAAATTTGAAATTTCGCTCTGCATTTTCGCTAATTTAGAAACAATAAACAATTAGCGGAAACTATATTGAGTTACATCAAACAAAATTAACATTAAATAACAGAAATTAAAAGAATTGATTGTGTCAGAATTTTGTAATCAAACCGATCAGATTTCGGTGAGCGGACAGCAAGCACACTAATGGGGTTGAAGGCAAGCATTTTCTGTTAAATCCCTGGAAAGTTTTAACTTTTTAAATTGAAATTAAATTTTTTCTAAGCACTTTCGCATTTTTTGGGTTTGTGGATCATTGAAAACAGAAAATTCTGTTTCAAATGATGTGACTCCCGCAGTTGGATCATTAAGTTGGTTCGCAAAATGGTATTTGGCGAACCACATATAAAAACGGTATTTGTGCAAAATTGAGGGGTGGATCAATGAAAATAATTCACTGGATCATTCACTCCATCTCATGCTGCGTCTGGATCAATCAGTTTTACAAATGGATCATTAAGCGGGGGTGTCAAGGAGACACACGTGCGTGGCACTCGTGTCCCACACTCGGAGCTTCCCATACGGCGTGCGTATAAATCAGTGAATGCACGCTAAGGTGTGCTATAAAGTATACATATAGTATTTCAATGTGCGCTCACGCTGTACATTTTCTAATGCGATGCGCGCACACGCAGTACATTTTCCAATGCGCATCCACGGTGTACATTTCTAACTCAGTGCGCGTACACGCAGTACACTTTCCAATGCGCGCCCACGGTGTACACTTTCTAAATACGCGGCCCGGCCCAAGGCCCGGGCCCACTCCTTGGCCCGGCTTCAAATCCCCGGGCCCGATGATAGGCCCGGGCTCCAAAGTCCGGGCCGCAGGAAGTCCCAGACTCGCAAACTGAGTCCGGCAGACACGATGAGCCAGGCCGGCCCGGTGAGCCCGGCAGGTCCGGTGGGCCCGGAAGCCAGGCAGGCCCGTTGGGCCCGGCCTAAAAAACCAGGCCCGGTAGCGGGCCGGCCTTTCAGCCAGAGCCGGGCCGGGCCCGGGCCTGAACCGGGCCGGCCCGGCCCAGGGCCCGGAGCCCGCTACACGGCCCGGGGACAACCCTATGTCACACTCTTAGTTGTTATGTACTCTTGATAATACATAAGAGTATGCCAAGCGTCATACTCTATATGTATTATCAGCTCGCTACGTCCTCTGCACGCTATGAGCTTACCTCCCCTCCTCACTAAATCAAACCCCCCTTATCAAAGCAAATTCGAACGCTATACTTGTAACTAAGAGTAGATGATTGGCCTTTTCTTGCCACGGCTGTTGAATTTTGGGTCGCGACGTTTCGCCCATCTTTACCTATGGACGTCTTCAGGCTGGTAGCCCTTAAGAGGGCTGTTGGGATAAGAGGTGGTCCGGGATTTGATCCGTGACCGTACGCGCCACTCCTGTGTAACATTACCACTATACTACCCAGAGGACAATTTTACTTACTTGGAACTTATACTTATTGTATTCCCCCAGTTTCAATTGCACTAGTGTGTACACTGTTACAATGTACTTGTATTGTGTGTACACTAAGGCTGTGTATTAGACTTTCCTTTGATGTTGCCGCCTACGTTAGAGTCCAAGTTCTGATAGCCAGATGTCACTTATATCAATGCTTGGTTGACTATAAGCTCTCTGAGGGAAAGAATAGGTTATCACCGAGCTCAGAAAAGCCGGCTAGAAGATAACATCGTCAAGATGTTCCGAGAACTGGCAAGCCAGGTCGCACCTGAAGACCGCCTGAGAATAAGAAAAGCTTGTGAGAGTAGCCACGAAAAGGCATTCAAGCGAATAAAGGAAAGGCAGGTGAAGAAATTCGAAAAGTTGAGCCCCCGCCACTCTCAGCGACCTGAAGTAAGTGATAGTACCGTCATCAACAGAAGCGATAGGCCACTCCTTCCAGACGAAATTGAGGTCCTTAAGAGAGGACTAAACTTCGCACTGGCTCCAGCAAAAGTGCCCAAAACTGAAATAATAGCTGGCATAGAATCAGTTGCAAAGGAATTACCTAGGCCTGATGGCGAAGAGCTGCGGTGGAAGGTTAAGGAAGCCCTCAGAAAAATGAAGGAACCGAAGCCTAACATCACAGCGCAGCACAGAAAGGCTCTGAAAACCTTGGCAACAGACAACAGCATCATAGTACTGCCGGCAGATAAAGGAAATGCCACAGTGGTACTCAATAAAACCGAGTACACCGAGAAAATGGCGCACATCATAGCTGACGGATCCAAATTTGAACAACTAACTAAGGATCCAACTCCAACTATAGAGAGACAACTACGATCAATGGTCCGAAGCAGTGATCTAAATCTGAGACTAGCGCCTCTACACACGAAGCCACCACATCTATACGGGTTATCGAAGATCCACAAACCGGAAGTACCCATGCGCCCAATAGTCAGCTGTATTGGTTCTGCAACCCATCCACTGGCGAAGTTCCTGGTCAAGATCATCAACCCACTTCAGGATAACATCGCCTCGAAAGTTCGGAACTCTACAGACTTGATTCAGAAACTTAAGGATGCGAACCCGTCTGGGAACTATCATCTGGTAAGCTTCGATGTAGAGCGCCTGTTCATAAGCGTACCACCAGGACCAGCCCTTGACATAATGAAGCGAAAACTGGAGAGCGACATCAGCCTCCCAGCAAGAACAGATCTCAGCATACACACTATAATGGAATTGACCACCTTCTGCGTGAAATCCACCTACTTCACCTTCAATTGTGAATGGTTTAAACAGACAAGCGGACTTGCCATGGGATCCCCGCTATCGCCTGCACTGTGTAACCTCTACATGGAGAACTTCGAAACGTTAGCCATAGCCTCAGCAGCTAAGAAACCTAGCCTGTGGTTGCGCTATGTAGACGATATCCTCTGTGTATGGAAACATGGTCTGGAAGAACTGGGAAATTTCAAAGATCATCTAAACAGGCAAGACCCAGCAATCAAGCTAACAACTGAACTAGAGGATAATAACAAGTTGGGGTTCATGGATGTCGAAATAACAAAGACTAATGGAAGTATCCAGACATCAGTGTATAGGAAAAAGACGCACACAAACAGATATCTACACTACGAATCAAACCATCCGAAGTGTGTGAAAAGTGGAATAATAAGATGCCTCCACAGTAGAGCTACAGCCGTATGCCAAGAACAGCAGTTGAAAAGAAAAGAAGAGAGCATTCTAAGGAAAGCATTCCAACAAAACGGCTACCCTGCTAAAGTAATAAGGGAAGCAATGTCTGCTCGAAGAACCAGGCCCAGGCCAGAAGAGAAAGCAGAGAAACTAACGGTTGTCCCTTACGCAGGTAGAGACACCGACAAACTGAAGAGAATATGTAGCTCCTATGGTGTAAAGCTAGTGTTCAGCAGTCGCGACACATTGAGATCACGATTGTCCAAACAGGGACCAAACGGATCCGAGGACAAAAATTGTGTGTACGAGGTGCCTTGCAGCGACTGTCTACATTGGCCAAACAAGCAGACCTCTGAGTCAAAGACTGAAAGAACACAAGAAAGCATGTGAGAAAGGTGAGGTATACAAAAGTGGAATAGCAGAACATTGCTGGTCAAATGACCACGGACCAAACTGGGCAGAAGTTAAAGTGCTGGCTAAGGAAAGAAACCTAAGAATGAGAGAAATTAAGGAGACGATAGAAATGAAAAAGCGGGGAACACGAGCTTATAGTCAACCAAGCATTGATATAAGTGACATCTGGCTATCAGAACTTGGACTCTAACGTAGGCGGCAACATCAAAGGAAAGTCTAATACACAGCCTTAGTGTACACACAATACAAGTACATTGTAACAGTGTACACACTAGTGCAATTGAAACTGGGGGAATACAATAAGTATAAGTTCCAAGTAAGTAAAATTGTTCCCTGGGTACTATAGTGGTAATGTTACACAGGAGTGGCGCGTACGGTCACGGATCAAATCCCGGACCACCTCTTATCCCAACAGCCCTCTTAAGGGCTACCAGCCTGAAGACGCCCATAGGTAAAGATGGGCGAAACGTCGCGACCCAAAATTCAACAGCCGTGGCAAGAAAAGGCCAATCATCTACTCTTAGTCATGAAACGCCACGAAGAACATATAGATCAGAATTGCTAT
Source organism: Trissonchulus latispiculum (assembly GCA_030248195.1). Classification (NCBI taxonomy): domain Eukaryota; kingdom Metazoa; phylum Nematoda; class Enoplea; order Enoplida; family Ironidae; genus Trissonchulus; species Trissonchulus latispiculum. The sequence goes on along the minus strand of JASAND010022839.1, from coordinate 44,911 downwards.
ACTTGTACGCTAAAGCTCGAAAACACAACTAGTAAGTTGGTTCAAAGTGCGTTTGTTGCGTGCAAACATAGCGGGCGAATTTCTTTGTCAATTTATGGGTGGGGTGGGGGCCAACCAATAGCGCGCATCGGATATAGCGAGCTGACAATACATAGCGTATGGCGCATGTCATACTCTTATGTATTATGCACTCTTGGTTGCATGAACCGGCAAAAATTGGAATAATTAGCAAAATTGTTTGACTGCAGATCTTTTATGCACAGAAATCTATATAACAGCTTTCATTGTAATCTAAGCTTCGTTCATTTTAACGATACCTCAAAAAGGATTACATACGTGTGCAGGTTGGAGGCTGTGAGGGTCCCCAAGTGTTAGGGCTGATACACGTCAGTTCATCGTTACCTTCTAAGACCAGACCTTTCTCGCAATCATAAAATACAGAATCACCAACGACGATAGGTCGGCCCGGTTTCACCATGGTACTGTTGCTCACAATTGGTGGATCCGTGCATAGAACTATAAACAAACAAAGCTATAAATAAGACACGTAAACAAGTTAAGGATATTAAAGATCAAATAGCTTTTCTGAAGTAAATTCTCGCTAGAATTTGCGAAATTTCTCTTCGTCAATTTGACGTGACGATGTGACGTTAGTGCTGAAGTTTAGGGAATATACCTGAAGCATAATGAACGTAAAAAGTAATTATTACTGTCCCACAGACAGACCTGAAAATACCGAGAGAAACATAGTCACAAAATATTCTCGTTTTTAAGAAAGCATTGTACCTAATTATATTTATTTTAAAGGTGCTTTAAAGGTTTCAACCCTATAACTTGTGCGCAATCATGCAATCAAGCCAGTTAGCATTTTGGCAAGTTCGGTACACACGTAGTTCATCAGTGAAACCATGAAACCTAAACATATATAATTGTAGTGCTAGTGAGCTAGAGTTAGAGTTATCTAGAGTTGAGCAGCAACCGTGAACATGACTTATACAAGCTGCAGACACTGTCCGTCTCGGCCAACAAACTAAAAGTCTCACGCCTGCATTGCGGAGCTGTAAATGGAGACAAAGTGCTGTCTTCCAAACAGAATTGTTGCTCACGCCCGTTTAAGGAATATCCGTCGTTGCAGGAAAATGTGAGTAAATCACCCGGAAGCATCACTGGTCCTTCTGTGGTTCTACCAGTTCGATTTACCTTGCCGTTTTCGATGGATGATACAAAGTTTGTGCAGACTTCTAAAATACATTTTGTAAACCGTTAACAATTAGAACAGCAACATCGAAGGCTTTCTTCATGTTAAGTAAGATTCCTAAAATAAAAAGAGTATATACCCAACGATTGGAAACATACCATACAATTTTGCTCTAATCCTTCTGAATCAATCATTCAAAGAATCACTTAAATACAGTTTTGATTACAGTTATTTTCCCTAGGTACTGTTTTGTCTTCCTCGTTTTCCAGGGTGTTGTGCTGTTATTCACAAAGGAAGATGTATTCTCCACCCAATCAAGATATATTTATTTTCAATTTTTTGTAGTCAGAAAAATTAATTAACATTTAAATTAAACATTTAATTTAAACAGTCACTTGTGCATGTTGGAGGTTCCCCGTCGTAGTTGCCACTATCTGTACAAGTTATTGATTCTGCCCCTTTCACCATCTGAAAACCGTCGAGGCATTTAAAGGTAACGGTATCCCCAGTTAGAATAACACTTTTGTTTGCCTTCATTTCGCAGTTTGGGACAGAAAGAAGAGGACAACTGGCTAAAAGCAAAAAGCCAAAAACAAGCAAAAAATTTATTAGCATTACGTAGTGTTGTTCACAGACCGGGCTTTCATACCCAGTAGCATGAACACCTGTTTGTTGGTAAATTTGTCAATGATCTGGATATATTATTGATATCTACAATAACTGAAGATTAAATTCGTTTTAGTTTAGTTTTGTAACTAGAAACGAGGACATACACAGTTGATACACGCCGGCTATAGTATGACCAATTACAGGAATTAAATTAAAAGTGGTCAGTGTAGTGACTACACTTTAAAAAAGGATTGTTACAAGGGTTTCCGTTCTGATACTATAGAAAGCTTTGATGATAACTTTGATTACGATTTAAAGACAGAACTATAATCACATTTCTGGATTAAAGGATAGCGTTTAGTTAAGACATCTTAAGTACCTAAACAATTGATTAACTAATTGTACTCGAAACTACATCAACGGTTTTCTACGTTAACTGTGTTAACGTTTAGGGCAATCCGTGCCCATAATTGGCATGGTTTATTCTGGGCTGTCCTACATCTGAATTGTCCAACACCATTGAATATGCCATTGGCATACAAAACATTTATCGGTGTCTCACGTATGCATTCAGGGAATGGGGTCCATTTTCCACTGTGAAGGCATTCTGCATAGTCTGGACCAGAGGCTCCATAGCCAGGATCACACATTGCGATTCCTTTGGAAGTTTCCCAGTGTACGCTCGTATTTTCAAATGGATTATCAACGTAAGGTTTCCCATTGGCAATGGTTGCTTCCTCACAGAAGGCTACAAAGCGAAGCAAAAGCTTACGCAAACTTGTGTAATTTGCTCACTTGCTTTATACCAAACTTCAGCAATAAATGAATGAAACGCAACAAAATTATAAAATAGAGATGAAACTAAATCGACCAAGATTTGCGTGTGAGCTAAATATGGGCAACTGGAATCTTCCAGACTATTTTCTGTACATGTCTCAGATCTGCCATCAAAGGAATGTCTTCCGCGTACACCTGATTTTTTCATCAGAAACCGAAGATGCTTTTGGATTGGGAATTTGGTTAGGGAAATTGTGATAAGTATGTGAAAACCGAGACTATATTGTAATCAAGCATATTTATATTCAATACCGCAGCCGACGGTTGATGTGTCAAAGTTTGGAATGTGGCATATTGTAGCAATGTTCTCAATTCCATCGATGGAGGAACACTTCGTGTCGTACAAATTACTATCATTTAAGAAAGCGCATCCTTCTTCATAAGTGTAGCCACCATTAGGCTCATTAGGGGCCCAAATTTGAAAAGGTTCGCAGGGGCTGTCGTCATACTTGTAAGCATCTATAAACACAGCTACCCTTTTACATAACCTATTGAGGAATAAGCGCAATAAATATAATATTTAGTTAGATGGAAGTTTTGATCCCTTAAGTGTGGTGTCCTATCTATTAAAGTAGTAGCTTATACATAATATGATGTTCGGTGCTGCTAATACTACCTGCTCTGCTCGCCTTTAACTCTTCATAACCATTTTCGTTACTACTCCTGGTTATCGGGAAGACGTTTATGTTCAACATTTGGCATTTGAACCTTTCTAGTGGCAAACAACAAAAGAATCCGTAATTGTAAAGTAATTGATATTAAACTTACTTTCTTTTTTCGGTTTCAGACTGACCCAGATAGGAGTATCGTTTCTAAATTTTGCAAACGACAATTAGTGTATTTCAAATGTAATTCGAGGTAAACTTTGTTCAACATTTTCTGCCAGTTCCAAACTATTAATACTGCTCGTTCATGAATTAAATAACTAATTTGTTGCTCACATGTCCATCATTTGCTAAGGTTGCAATTATAAAGGTCGGTGTTAGCTCACTTCGCTTTCACATAAAACCCTTTTGAAAGAAAGATCAATCCATTAACTTAAAATGCCTTAAACTAAATAATCATAAAACTGTATCCACGAAAACATAAGACAGTTTGATAATATATATTGTGACAGTAGTATCTTCCTAATCCAAACTCATCGCCTAAGCGGGATTTGCCCACTTCTTAGCAAACCCTAAAACAAGGATTCTTCGGATTTTGGACACCCTAAAATCACGTAACTTGCTTTTGGTTTTCTGCACATATAAACTATACACAAATGCCTACTTTATTGCAAGAATGTCTTTCAAATCAGAATTATCTGTAAAAATAGGAAGACGAGATTCTGGATCTGCAGCTTTGCAGGCTTCTTCGGCCTCATTGTAATTAAGTCCAATGGCTACTATTTTGTAGCATCCACTGTCCATCAAACTCCAGTCGCTCAAGCATGTCTGCACTAAAACACGATAGCACGGTTAAATCAAAGTAGGAACCATTAAACAGTTTTAGCTCTTTGATGTAGATTCAATGCAAACTCAAGTAGTGGTATTTGCAGGCGTGAAAATAAAATGCAGCGCCATACACCATACCTTTGTCTGGAAACAAAAGTGCTGCAAACGCGACTAAAGCAGACGCTAAGAACATCTTTCTTCAGAAACCAAAATCGAAGCTGTGATTTGCTCTTCCAATCCTTGATTCAGAAGATTCATCTAATATTTATCGCTTCTCTTTCACACAATGCCAATAGTTTCTGTAATAATAGAAAAGGAATAATGCATGTAGTAGTTTCCCAACTTTAGCTCTTGGCTTGAATTTGCCATAGCCAATTTTGTTTTAGTCAGATCTACAGTTAAACACAGCCGACATAAGCCGGGTAAACTTTGGGTATTACAAAAATCGTTCAAACTCTTCCCCACAAAAGCCTAACAAACATGACGAGTGAAATAAATTGAGATTTGTTAGGTCTGAGTTTCCATTTGCAATTGTTACAGTCGAATCATCACAATCCCACCATCGACATCTGCATACACGTAACCAGATGAGTTCTACACAACATACGTAGCAATTTTGTACCTACAATTCAGGTGAACATTCTAACGTAAGGATTTCGCAGTACGCTTTTCTAGGACTAAACTGCGTGATACCGTGGAAAGCATGGTTAATTTCGGCTGGTCGAGAATTTACTTCTGTAGTCTTGATAAGCAGTAGTCTTGATAGTCTTGTAGTCTTGATATTTTATATTTGTTTTGTAGCCAACTTGTCTATTACCTACTTGTCTAATTCTGATCTGAATTGTCTGTTACAGTTCATCGTTGACTTGACTTCATTTGTTCATCAGTAGGAATTCCATGGTGAACGTTTCTCATCGTACTATGTTTCAATCTATTTTGTGTATTAAAATTTGGGCTTTGGGCAAATTCTCCTTTATTCATAATTAGACAAGATGAACAGTAGTACTACGAACAAAAACATTGTTCCTCTTCATTCGTGATAACTTGGCCATGCGCAGTTTTATGTACTAACAAAAATGTTAGACAAGTTGAACAATTTAAAACTGTTATTCAGTATTCTAGCTTGTAGCTGTCGTGCTGGATTTCACCTCCATGCGCGCTTTCATCACGTATATAGCAAATGACAATCCTGCCACCAGAGCTAAGGTGCTTGCCACAACCGCTAAAACCACCATTGGATGCCAACAGACTTTCCCCACCTTCCAAAATGCACATTCTGTAATAAGAACAAGAACGCTGCGTTATACTGATGCAACTCTCTTTGGTATTATAAATCACAATTCGCAAGCCATATCTAGACAGCAACATTTAGTTTAGTTTAGTTTAGTTTAGTGTCTACAGGAGACAAAACAAGGGAGAAGAGTATTAATCGTAGTATCATTGTAGCTAATTAGATAATTATGGCATTATTATAGTTAATTGTTAAATACTTGGCCCACCTTTCAAACATGTCGGAATGGGATTATCAAATTGGCCAGGCGCAATGCAAGTGGCTTCTTCAGCTCCCTGGGGGATTCGCCCCTTTTCACACTCAAAATAAATTTTTCCACCGACACTGATTGTTTTGGCTTCAGATGTGATGTATCCGTGTTGCAAAGAGGAAGGTGTAATGCAACCAGCTGGAACACAGTTGTACAATAATATTGGTATTACGATTGAAGCTCATGTTAGCCTACCTGCATTCTTAATGTTTTAATTAATAATTAACAATTAATAAGCAATCTTGTGGAACCTTTTCCAGTTGCAAAAGCACTCAGCTCTCGATAGAATATTGATATTATCCTGATCAAATACCTTGGTGTCACTGCGTTATTAGTGCACTTTTATTATTGCAAATAATTAATTTGTTTATTCTTCGTTCAGCTAAATGCATTGCTTGCTGAGTGAATGCGATTCAGCTGCTGAAGCTGAACCAAACTGGCACGAATGGGGTTGGTTGCAGTCTGCACAAGAAAACATTACCTGTACACACTGGGGCAATTGGAGGACTCCATTGCTTAGAACTAGTGCATTCTGAGCTCGAAGGCCCCTCCAGGACGAAACCAAGATTACATTGATAAAAGATGATATCCCCAACCACTGATCGGTTGCGCTGCGGCGCTCTGATCACCTTGCCATGCTCAAGTTCAGGCTCATCTTCGCAGGGTTATAAAATTATAAAAAGTTATATGCAAATGATAAACTTCGTCAGTTCATTGTCATACATGAGGGACAAGAATATGCAAACAGTCGTTGATTTGAGGCTCGACTAATACCAAGTACCAAATGCCAAATACCTAATAATACTAATACCTAATAATACCTAATACTGTATTGAAAATATCTGAGTGTAAAGTTAATTCTGGCAAAATTAGGATGCTTAAAATGAAGTGAATCATGTTTTTAATAAAACAGTGAAGTATGGCATTCAAAATATTTTGCGGGTATCAGATCCAACTCTGCTCTAGGCACTCTACCAACCGAAACATCGACTCGAAGCTTACAGTTGAAGGTCGTACAAGTTAATATCAAACTGTAGTGAAAATTAATTATGTAATGCGAATCTATTATACAATGTCCATGAGGACATCCTAACATGCAAGTCTGGCTGAAGAGTGCAAAACTCAGTTAGCCTAGACTTTGAAAGCAACAAAGAAATAGCAACAGCAAGATTTATGCTACTACTACTTTTAGGTAGCTATGCTCCATTTAATGATAGTTTGTTAAATATTTAAGAAACAAAGTACCTTTGCAATGTGCAGTTTTGTACGGAGCTAAGTTTCCATCAGGCATACACACTTGATAATCAGAACCATTTAGATAGTAGCCAGTATTACATTTGAAGAATATAGATTGCTTCGGCAGCAAGGATTGTTGTGATGCAGTAGTGTTTACTGAACCGTGCTCTATTTCAGCGGGGATATTCCTGCACTCCTCTAAAGCACAAAACAATCACGGACACGAAGTTGCGATACAGCATTTGAAGTTTGACTGAATTAAACGCGTGTTTGAATTAACAATATACATATACAGTATTTCCTTTGCGCCTCCCTTGATTTGACTCTGGACTACAGTAGTTACCCATGGCATTATACCTTTTGAAGTGTTTAGGCAATTTCAGCGAAACCATGTGTTTTTTGAACCAAGCAACCGCGAACCAAGCTAGTCATTTTTGAGTTTAAACTCACTTCCAAAACTGACTGAACACAAGATAAAGGCAGACACCAGCAAAAATAACGACATCTACGAGGATTTAGTTGAGTTGAATGCCTTTACAAAGTGCAAATTTGTGAGAGGTTTTTATGGAATCAATTTGGATCCATTTGCATGAAAACTCTGTGTAGTCATTCTATTATTCAGTCTGCACACTGAAATTGGTTGTTCTTCTATTCACTTTTATACACTTAGCTCCTGTATAAATGTAAGCTTATATACGTCGTGGTTAGTTGATTAGATGGACATCAAACCACTCAAGTTGGTTAATGGGGGGGGGGGGGCAGAAGAATCCGCGTCCGGTTGGAGATTTGGAGTTGGATTTGGAGTTGGAGAGTTCCTACTTGCAGTGGTCGATGCAGTTGGCGATTATCTTTCCACGTGCTCCCTGGGGCGCCTGACCAGCGTGCCAAATGGATTCTAACTTCTCGGGACATGACTGTTTTATCCTTAGTCATGTTGGAGTTGCAAGCCTCTTTGTACTTAAATTATGCTACCGAGCTTTTGGGTCCAATATGCCATTTATTCCGGCAGTCCCTATCTTGGTCCTCTTTCGGGCTTCCCCCTTTGACCCCATTGCTAAGACGTGTGCTAGACTTGGAGGTGGAGACTCCCCATATGGATTCGTCCGCCGGCCGCCACCGAAGAAGAAGAAGAAGTTGGTTAATATAGACATCGAACTGGTTAGACAGCCAAATGTTACTATGTAGCCAACTGTTTTGGTGAGATGGCCATCTAACCAATGCAATACTGGTTAGATTGTACTACAATACCGCATATTAGAAATGAGCATTTCGGCCCGTAGGCCCGTCGGCCCGGCCCGACCTCCACTGGTTAGCGGGCCGGCGCGTATTTAGAAAATGTACACCGTGAGCGCGCATTGGAAAATGTACTGCGTGTTCGTGCATCGTGTTAGAAAATGTACAGCGTGGTCGCGCATTGAAACACATATGCGCAGATGATGTATATATGTAATAAAATGGGGTCTACTAGTCTTGGTCTGCTTGATAATAGAGCACTGGTTAAAGTCCTTTAAGCCTCCCACGTCCACAGTGTACCTGAACTAAGCAATGCAGGGATTAGTTTTGGACTAACTCTGGAAGATGGTCTGATCAATTGAAGTGAACAACTACTAGCTCAGTTTCCTACCTAAAATCCTTATTCAAAATTAGACGTTAATGTTTTACAATGGTTTAATTAGCTAGCGGTTATCAAACGAACGTAGGTAGATCACTCAATACAAAGTACAGTTACCCAACACATGGTATAAAAATATAAACTGTATAATGTCGTCAATAACAAACAAAATAAGGATCATCACATTCAAGGCAACATTATCCCGAAGTAGACAAATGATTACCGTTTAAATACCACAATCACAACTTTGTGCATTTACACTTTTGCTTGTTTTAAAGAGATTACCAACCTATTCTGATTTTTCACGGATAGTTCCAAAATTCGAAAGATCACTCGCTCAATACTTGTCGCTCGTGTTGAGCACTCTAAACATACCATTCACTGTACCTTGCTGATGATCCAACTGAAGGGTCCACGGAGAAGGGCAAACTGTCCAAGGTCTGGTAGGTAGAAAAGTAAGGCAGAAAGGTGTTCGCAGAGCAGTTAGGAATACAGAATAGAAAGACAGGAAACTGAACAGAGAAAACAGGTAAGAGAGAGACTGGTTTGGCAACGCACAAAACTATAATCACAGAGCTCCTCCGAGAGCAAGGTCTTCGCGACCAAAATCCAAGGCTATCCTTAGCCACCGGCGTACAGATCAAACAAGTGCAAAAGATGAGATCAGCAATACCACTATCCTCGTTGCCTGCCAACCAGAAACTGAAGTCCTGTTCTCCTTTCGAACTGGACTTCAGCCGGAACCCTGTTAGAGGGCGTTCTAGTCTTTTTAGAGTGTCCAATCCCTGCTTTCTACCGTATTCCTGTTTGTGTCGGTTCTCTTTGTTTGTCAAGAGAGAACCGACCCAGCATGACGTCGAAAGGGCTTACGTAACGTTGGAGTCAAACTTCGATTGCTCTAGGGCTTTTCTCAAGGCTCCTTTTAGACGAATTTCTTTTCAATTTCCTTTCAAGAAAGCACTCAGGGGGAAACGCAGATAACGTCACAAAAACACTTAGCGTCAGCAGTTTCTCAAACAATCCTAGATTCATCACACAACAGAAACAGTTCTGGACAACATGTACCAATTGTTCATCAAATCAAGAATTCAAATTTTAGGTAGCTATGTTCAAATCCACGTCAAGAGGAAAATCCAAACATTCAACTAGCTAAGTCTCAACACCTCAATAAGCCTTCATCAACAGTTACCAACTAACCTCATCACCATCAATTATTTACAATTATTAACCAATTACCAATCAAACAGCTATCAAACAATTACTAAATAATATGAATAATCTTTTAAAACTTCAAAATTCTTCTCTTCTAAAACTCTTGAAATTCCTAAAAATTGTTCCAATGCCAGTAAGCAGATTTTGCTGCCTCCACATATAAGTGCATTTGACACGGCGAATAATTCCCATAATGTTGCATGAATTCGACCCTTCACAAATGTTGCTAATAGTATCCAAATAGAAAATTTTAAGTTGTAGTTTAAAAAATATTTCTCAACAGAAACTTGGCTAATTTGTTGTAATTCGATTTCTCAAATTTAGAATATTATTTTGAGAATTTTGAAGATTTTGCAACCAGACATAAAGTTTTCACGATGTATATTTTCTAGTTTTACAAGACAAATTAAAAATTCTGAGTTTTCTGTACTCTTAGCGATATCAGCATGTATCTTGACAATAAAACTACACATTTTAATGGCTTTCTGTGCATAATTTATTACTTAACTACATATAGCTGCGGCTACGATTGAATTAACGATTTAACAAAATTAAATAATGCAGCAAGTCGTCATATTTTTTCTATGTTTTATTTTATATGTTTTTAAGTTATCTTTAATTCGGAATCTAGCAACAAATACTTATTTCCTTCAGAATATTAAGCAATCTTAAAAACGAACAAATAATTCGAATATTCGTTTATCTAATTATTCGTGAACTATTCATGAATAAGTAAGCAACGATTCGAATACTCGTAGAAAGTCTGGTCTGATGGCTTCTAATTGTTTGCGAATGATTCGTGTACATGCTTATTGTTTATTGTCCTAGCTATACATTTTTCAATTTTAAGAACGGGTCTCTCGCGCTTTCACTCCCCCTCCAGCAATAACTTTTGATTTTTTTGACCAATAACTTTGAAATTTGGTATGGATGCATTCTGGAGGCTTATGAATTCAAAAATTTTAAAATTTTAAAATTTTAAAAATTTTAAAAAATTTTTAAATTTTTGTTGGTAAGGGGAACCAAAAAATTTTTTGAAACAAATTTTGCTGAAAACTTGCATAGGGGGGTTTTCAGCGGCGCTGAACACGAATCAAAATTCTCAAAATGACATCCTAAATTTGATAAATCAAATTACAACAAATTAGCGAAGTTTCTGTTCAGAAATATTTTTAAACTACGACTTCAAATTTTCTATTTGTATACCATTAACAACATTTGTGCTAACAACATTTGTGATGGGTCGAATTGATGCAACATTATGGGAATTATTCGCCGTGTCAAATGAACTTATATACATCATCTGCGCATATATGTGTTTCAATGCGCGCCCACGCTGTACATTTTCTAACACGATGCGCGCACACGCAGTACATTTTCCAATGCGCACCCACGGTGTACATTTTCTAACTCAGTGCGCGTACACGCTGTACACTTTCCAATGCGCGCCCACGGTGTACACTTTCTAAATCCGCGGCCGGGCCGGGCCGACCTCCATTGGTTAGCGGTGTAACGGATCAAGGTGACACATTGTCAACCTTTCCGTTGCTGGCGGTTGTAGCTAGCATAGCTACCCGCTTGGCTTCATATACCAACATCACCTTGGGCTGGGACATGTTTGCCAGTCCCGTAGCTCCCCACCGTGTATACGTGGGTTTGGGTGGGTTCCCCCCCCCCCCCTCGTGACTTTGGGAGCTACGTAATTGGGGGAAATTTCCACTAGGGGGCGCTCGTGGGAGGGTCCAACCTAACACTCGCTTCCCCCCTTCATTATTGTTATTTCTGCCTTTGTGAACGCTTGTGTTTCTACGCTATTTCTCCCCTATTTAATTGTGTATATATTCTGTGTCTCCCTCCAGCTCTCCCCAGAGCATTTGGTACGTTGGTTGGTCCGCCCAACCTTCCTGTAACTGTAAGTTATATTGTTGTTTGTTTGTGTTTGCTTGAGGGTTTGACCCAGTATTTTATTGTGTCGTTATTAACTATAACTTGTTGTTACTGTTCTTTATTAAAGTGTATTTAGTTAGGGTTGAGTCTTTCTGAGCTCCTGCTAGGTAGGTAGTTACATCTTGAGTGAGTGAGAGTGCGAGTCATCTCGCCCTAAGGATAGTAATTACCCCTGCGTATTTATCTGGCGAGGCTGTCCCGACCGTCTCCTGTAGCCGGTCTGTTATCCATTTGTCCGTCCGTCCGTCCGCTACGTCAGGGCATGGTAACGGAGTTAGTACGTAGGCAAACCTACTAGCCCCGCTACATTAGGCTGCCAGGAGCTCAGGGATTTCTTGCCTGAACCCCTTCGTAAAATTTTTCAAATTTCTATTTATTTTTGTTTTAGTTTCGTTGGGGTTCCCCCCCGTAGTTCTTCGCGTTCAGCGCATGAACTTTTCCAATTTTCTTAGGTAGGTAAACCCCCCTAGTGTCAAAAATCTGAAAATTTTTTCTCTAGGGCAAAGCTGCTTGTATACGTAGTATCAAAAAATTGTGTACCTGGTTCTCCCTCAAAGTAGGCTCTAATACAGCATTTATTTTTTGGGGTGAGTTAATCTAAGGCTATTTTTGGGATTTGAGTTAGGAATTTTTTTTTTTTTTTTTTTTTTTTTTTTTCCCCAAAGTTCGTGCCTAATTAACAAATAATTTTGTTGTGATAATTTTATTTGTGTTGGTGATTTTTGCTTGTCTAATCCCCTTCATTTTAGGTTAATTTTGGTAACTGTTTCTTTTTCAGGCCAAAAATAGTAATTATTTGCCACAATTTATATCAATTTGTTGTATTTTGTATAATTATTTATATGCGTATACATTGGTATTTTTGCTGGGGTACCTAAGAATATTTTTGAGTTGTAACTAATTGTCATTTTCAAAAAGAACTTTTAGATTAAGAAGAGAGTGCAACTCAATATGGATCAAAAGCGCGCAAGCCTACGCTTGAAAGAACGGGAACTACGTCACCAACCTTATTCGGTGACTGGACATCGTGGAGACTCCCATTTGGACTGTATGGGATGTCTGCCCTCCACGTCGAGAGCGAATTCTGGGTCGTTCAACGACCGGGTATCGGTGCAGAGGATGCGCCCACGGTCTAGTTCTGCCACGGCAGCGGATCTGAGAAGAAAGAAGAGTGGCTGGGCATCGGGGACTGCTCGGAAAAGCAGTCTCCTTCTCTGGATCCAACGATTTCCAGTTCTATGACCACATTATCTGAGCCTGAATCATCCGGAATGGGTCCGTCATCGGACTCGGCCTTTGTGACAGCAGCATCAAGCCTAGTTTCTTTGGATGACAACCAATCTGATGGTTCAGCTGCTCAGACACGGAACTTCAATGATGAAATGAACAGGACATTGGACTGGAGGGAACTTGGATTTGAACAGAGGGACTCTCCTCAGAGTTCTGAGTCGAGTCCCGGGGACCAGACCGTCATCGGTCTTGAGGAGCGCATGGACTTGGGTTCGTCCCCGGACCGTGGGCAGGCTCTACAAGAATCTGATGATGATATGACGGCCCTGGGAGCTGCGGCGATGCCTGGATTGCCACCTTTGGACGACCTGGTCAATTCAGTGTACCAGAACCTTGGAATTAATCTGGAACACGAGTTCTCGCTTGGAACGGCGGCACTGAACAATTGGGCCATGGATTCGGGAGCACAGCATAGGCTGTCCTGGGACCCATCATTTGATGTTGGAACTCAGGCTTTGGCTTCACCGTCTCATCAGCCCAGTCCATCACGGAGCTCCGCGGGTGTCATCACCCCCGTAGTAGCGAACCAAGGAATGGAACAACAAGTTATGGTGCCTCGGCCCTCACAAACGACAACCAGGGGACAGATGGGCCCAGCCCAACGCCCTGAGGGAGCAGTCGTGATCACATTGAATACGACCGTTGTGAATAACCAGATTTTGCGACCGGACGTTTGGTCAACCCCATCACAAACCTCATCACCGGTGACCAGAAGACCGAATATCTTGCGACCATTGGTTCGTGGTGGACGAACCGGTCATCGGGTTCATGCTGGTGGTCGGTCTCTGATATCGTCAATTCCGGAAACCAGTCCAGCTGATCATTTGGGACCAATGGAACCATCAACCAGTCATCAGCCATCACAGGAACAGCCGGTTCGCCCGACTGTCACCCCACCGCGACGACCATCGTCCGGTGGGTCGGTCAACAGGGTCAGAATGACGCCTCAACAAGTGCAGATGTTGAATGACTATACCAAATGGTTCAAGTCAGTCTCCAATTTCAAGGGACGAAAAGGAGTCATCAAATTGTCAACATGGTTAAAGATGTTTGAGTCAACTTGGGAGGCAAGTGGAGCCGAGCCTGACCTCAAACGGCCATTGTTGTGGTATCTGCTTGATGATGCGGTCAAGCAAGACTTGGAAGGACAGACCATGGGAACCTATGAGAAATTGGTGTCCATTCTTCATCAGCTGTATGAGCCGGTCACCAAATCGGCCGACAAATACGCTCGGGAATTTTTCGAAAGGAAACAACTCGCATCGGAATCGAGCCTGGATTATCTCAACGAGCTGAGGTCCCTCGCCTGCAAAGCTTTTCCGACGGCCGAGCTGAAGGAACGAGAGCTAAAGGTCGTAGAGCGGGCCTCTAGAGGACTCAAAGCGGCATTGCGAGCAAAGGTCGCGAGTTTGTTCGCTGATGCCGAGAATTGGGACCATCGCAGGCCGAACGATATCTTTATGCGAGCCGTGCGTATTTTGGAAGCGGTCGAGGACGGCGACACTCAATCAAAGCCAATGGAGACCATCTGCAGCGTTGGTGATGGTGAGAGGGTTCAGCCCATTGATCAGCAGGAATGTCCAGCGTACGTACGCGAACTCAAACGTGAGCTTCAGGACATCAGGAACTCGATCGTCCAAGGCCAGGCGATGGCAACAGGTCAGCAAACCTGGGACGATGAAGTGGTCGCGAGATATTGGACGATCCGAACATGCAAGATTTGGACCCGGAGGAAGTCTGCTTCTTGGTGGAGCAACAGGCGAACACTGGAAGCTCAGGAAAGGCATCTTCTAGTCAGGATATTTCCAATCGTTGTACCTACTACGCGGAACCTGGTCACAGGTGGGCACATTGTCCGGTGTATAATAGAACATCACCTTCTGGGGTGACGACCCACTTTGGCTCAGGATGGTCAACAGCAGATTCTTTGGATGTTTGCTGAAACAGAAGGATGATGGCACTGGGCAATTTGAAGTGAAATGCCCGTCCGGCGGTGGTGGTGCAACGTGTGGTTCGGGTCGCTTCCTGTCATCAGGTCGCGGCGGTGGTGGGTTTAGGAAAAGAGGTGGTGGTGGTGGAAGCAATGCTGGTCAACGAGCTGGTGGCAATTCGGGAAACGAATGATGGGGGAGCGGACCCCCGCCAAAAAACCGCAGGCCGGTCATGTTAGCATGATTAGGAGGCCACCCGACCACAGGGGTCACGATTTCCCGAACCGTGCATCTCACAGGGATCCCAGGTCGGCCACTGGGTCTGACCAGTCAATCAGTTTCGTCACTCAGGTCATTTCAATATGTTACGATATCAGCATATTGGGACGTTGTCAGACGAGGAATTGCATACCTCACGTTGGAAATGCATTGAAGGATATCCTGAAGCTAAGTGTTTCCATATGGCTTGTGTACTGCATAATGGACGGAAGCAGGATCGTCATTCGGTCGGGGTCTTCCACAGAAGACTTCACTTGCCTCAACGGCAAGCCCAGGATCCGCTGAGACCTCAGGAACACCCAGATCCTGGGCAATCTCAGGAACCTCGGGGACCGAAAAAGCCGAAGAAGCCCAAGAAGCCCAACAAAAATGGCAAGAAGAAGAAGGGCAAAGCTCAGTCACAGGATGGGTCTGTTTGTCAGGAATCGGATTTGGAACAGTCACCCATGAATTCGGTGGCAACACAAGCCGTCACGGTCAAGGACGGCTTGTCTCTTTTCTGGAGGCTGCATCAAAGGATTGCAATCCGGAACCCAGTTCACCGGATGCTCGTGCTTCGAACTCGAGTTCAACTCGGGTTTCTAGCACGAGCCCCGGGGACGAACCTCGTGATCAGCCTACGTCGTCATCGACGTCTGCTACTGCCAAGAAGACCGAGAACGCGAACCGGGAAACTCCACCTATTCCGAAATTGAAACTCCAGCGGTCAGCCGGTTATACCTGGCACACTCCACGGAAAGCCGCGAACCGAACCTCCACCAATGGTCAGGATGATATTCCGACGTTCAATAGGTTTGATCCGTTGGATTTGTCCAAGCTAGACGCGGACATGTTGGAGGCATACTGGACTCGACTGACCAAAGCACAGGACGCCTGGAGTCAAGAGGAGGAAAAACTGGAGAAAATGGAGGGTGCCGTTCAACGGCAATCCCCCAAAACGAAGGCAGCAGCGAAGACAGTCGTAGACAACATGGAGGATTTCGAGGAGGTTCTGAGTGCCTTCATGAAGAAATGCCGACAGGAGGACACCGCCAATGTGGTCGAAAAGGTGTCCAAGGCCACCGAACCTGATGACGACATGGATCGTCCTTCGACTTCGGGTCATCCCGAAGACGAGGCTGACCACGACGGCTCGGCCAAAAAGGACATCCGTGAAGCTGTTCGACAGGTTATGAACGGCGAGGCGGTCTATTTTGCGAATTCAGTGGCTTCCATCTCGCTACGTCACTCGCCATATGTCCTTTTCCGGATTAGTGATGTTACTGCCCTGGGTCTGGTGGACACCGGCGCTTCTGTCTCATTGATGTCAAAGGAGTTCTATGACAGGGTCAAGCATCACGCATTGACGCCTATGACAGCAGCGGAGATGCCTAGCATTTCGGCAGCCGGAGAGGGAAACAAATTAACGATCCTTGGTCAATGCAAACTAACGTTGCGGTTTTGTCAAACGCAAGGACAGATGGCAGAAAGTACAACTTACAGGTTCTATGTGGTTCCGGAGTTACAACAGGAAATGCTGATAGGGTATGACTTCCTGTATGATATGGGTTACAGCATTCATCCTGGTGGTGGTTTTATGTCTGCACGAGTGCTGTTCTTGAACTCAGCTGAACTGCAGGGGATATCGGTGGTGTATAATATCCCATTGGCTGCAGCGGTCAACTTGTGTATCAGGGAAAGGGTCAGAGTGCTCCCTGTTCGAGTTCCGGTAAAGGCTACGATGGCAGGAGGCCTAGCCGTACCGAAGAGCCAGTTCATGCTGTTCGAAGCAAACCCGGAGGCTATTGAAACATATGGAGTGTTTTCTCAGGCTGGTGTCCTGACTGTGACGCCAAAGGTCACCCACATTCGTGTCTACAATGGAGGAGACCAAATTGTTGACCTCCCTAAAGGAATGATAATGGGAGAGGCCTGTCCAGAAGTCCAGGTTCGCGAGGCGGAACGGCCAACATCCTACGTAATGGAGGCAGGGGTCGATTTGCAGACCATCCATTACAATCTCAATAGATGGTTCGGTCATCCGGCCACCTATTCGCTATGGGCGGAACAGGTTGTTGAAAGTGTAAGTAAGTTACACATGATGTTTCCAGGGTTCTATCCATTGGATTTACCATTGCAGCCATCTATGGAACAAGCTGACGCAGTCGTGGTTCAGCGGCCCAAATCGCCAGTAACTTATGCGGTCCAGGAACCCAAACATAGAACCGAGATCCATAAGTCAACTGATCCTGATGCGGATAAGGATCGGGAAATGCCTTCGGAAACGGCCACTGGTGGACATTTCTACTCTGCTGAGGATCGGGAGCCACGTCCTGAACCTACGGAGCAAGAAAAACTGGAGGATCTTGAGGCCAATGTAGATTTTGATAAGATGGATTGCTCGGACGACATCAAAGCAGAGTTCAAGAAGATGCTCTTGGAATACTACGACGTAGTGGCCCGGCCAGGCAATCCTGGTCGGACCAAGATAGGTCAGCATCTGATTGATACAGGCAAGGATGGACCTCTGAAGAGCCGTGCCTATCGTATGAATCCGAAGCAGAAGGCTGAGGTCGAGAAGCACATAAACTCCATGCTCAAGGAAGGGGTATGCGAACCCTCGACAAGTCCGTGGTCTTTTCCCTGCATCTTGGTTGGAAAGAAGGATGGTTCAACCAGATTGGTCATTGACTACCGCAGGCTGAATAAGATCACCAAGAAGGACAATTATCCACTGCCAAAGATTGACGAGATCATGGACCAGCTCAAGGGTAGTGCAATCTTCTCAACGATAGATTTAGCAGCTGGTTATTGGCAGGTCGAGGTATACCCTGAGCATCGGGAGAAGACAGCGTTCGTGTCTCATATGGGACTGTTCCACATGAACGTCATGCCTTTTGGGCTGTGCAACGCGCCAGCCACTTTCCAGAGGATCATGGAAAAGGTTTTGACCGGATTGCCTGTCTACATTGATGATGTCCTGATTCCATCACAATCCTTCAGTGAGCATCTGAAAATGCTCAAGGTCGTCTTCCAGAAGCTGCGTGATAATGGACTTAGGATCAAATTGAAGAAATGTGTTTTCATCCGCAAGAAAGTCCCTTTCTTAGGGCATATGATTAGTCCGGATGGCTACGAAGTAGATCCTGACAAGGTAGCTGCAGTGGCCAAGCTGCCTAATCCTGTTGATTGCCGTGGCGTCAAGGCGTTCCTCGGAATGTCAGGATACTATCGGAGGTTTGTGCCAAACTATGCCAAGGTGACAGCACCGCTCATTGAACTGCTCAAAAAGGATGCTGTCTTCGAGTGGACCGAAGCTAGACAACGGGCGTTCGACGCACTGAAGAAAGTTCTGACCGAAGCTCCGGTGTTGGCGTATCCGGATTTCGACAAGATTTTTATTTTGTCGGTGGATGCGAGCCATCATGACTTGGGAGCGGTCCTCGAACAGCCCGTGTCGATTCCTCGTAGTCCGAAGAAGCCGGGCGAGGCATGGACGGTGAAGACTCGTCCACTGGCGTATGCCAGTCGTACACTCACGGTGTACGAGAGGAATTATTCGGCCACAGATCTCGAAGGAGCAGGAGTGGTTTGGGCATGTCAGAAGTTTCGCCACTATCTGACGACAAGAGCCTTCATCATCAGAACAGATCATATGGCAGTTAAGGATCTCCTTAACAACAGATCAGTGTTGGGAGCTGGAAGACAGGCAAGATTTGCCTTGCGCCTGCAGGAGTTCGATTTCATTGTGGATTATCGACCAGGTCGCGACAATGTAGTTCCTGACGCATTGTCACGTCTTCCAGGCTATGACCGTCCAACGGAAATGGAAATGGATGGGACGGAAGTCATGTCCCCGCCGGAAATCTGTGCCATTGGTGATGATGTGCTCACCTCCGCCGAGTGGAAACGCGCGCTGCGCAAGGATCCGGAATTCAAGGCCGTGGTGGACCTGATTGAACGGAAATTCCTGCCGGATGATGACCAGGAAGCTGCTCTGTTGCAGAAACTCCCGCCGTACTTCTTCATACAGGACGGGCTCCTGTTTGTTTGGCACGTGGATGAGAGAGGTCGAAGAAGAGGTGACGCATTCAAATCGATCGCCGTGCCTTACCATTACCGCGAGGTGATCATGGAAGAAGTGCACACGAGCTTCATGGTTGGTGGTCATCGCAGCCATAAAGCTTGCTACGCGAGCCTCGTGTCACGGTATTATTGGCCTCAAGCTGGATTGCAAAATGAAGTCCGTGCTAACAGACCTCTGGATTTGGTCAGTCTGGATGTGATGCATTGCACGAAGAACAGGACCCTTCGAGGCAATACCTGTATTTTGGTCGTCATCGACCATTTTACACGGTATGCGGAGGCATTTGCCATGCCCGACGAAAAGGCAGAAACGACAACCTACTATTATTTCAACGGATTCGTCGCTCGTTGGGGAGTTCCAGTGCATTTGCTGTCGGAAAGTGGACCAAATTTCATGTCAAAGCTGTTCACGAAACTGTCAGAGCTTAGTGGATCTAAACTTCAGCGGACAACGGCTTACCATCCGCAGGCTAATGGAGTGGTGGAAAGAATGAACAAGACTCTCCGGACCATCTTCATGAAGTATGCGGATATCTACCAAACGGATTGGGATGACTATGTGAACTGGGCGCTTTGCGCATATATGAATTCAGTTCATAGTTCTGTTGGTGACACGCCTCATTTCCTGATGACTGGACACGACATTCGGTTGCCTTTGGATCATTTCTTCGATGGTAGAAATGATGAGGTGGTGGAGAATTATGATTCTTACTCACAGTCCCATCTGTTCCGGTTGGAGCGAGCTTGGAAGGCTGCTCGTGAGTCGTTGGAAGCATCATCGCTGAAGAATAGGAAAAATTTCGACAAATAGGTCAAGGAGGTCCACTACAAGCGCGGGATGCTGGTGATGCGCAAAGTTACGGGAGTAACTCCTTCCGGTATGTGTGCCAAGATGAGACCAAAATGGGAAGGACCTTACCGGATAATGGAGAAGATGTCGGAAGTCAACTTCCGAATCCAGAAAGTTGGAACACAGGACAAGCCGGATGTGGTTCATATAGAGAAGATCAAGCCATATCATGAACGGCCAGTCAAAGTTCCAACCCAGCCGTTACATTAAGCCTTGGTTAGGTCCAAGAAGGGTAGGTCATCCTACCATCAGGTTGGTCAGGATGAAAATCAACATGCCGTGGTTAAAACCATCATGGGAAATTTGGACGGTATACCGGTGATGTTTTGTAGGGAATGTATGTTGGTCATATACGTATGTTTGTTGTGAGATTAGCTACCTTATAACATTCATAAAGGTTATCGTATGTATGTGCACTGGCCCTCTCGGGCGCACACTCTGTAGGCCGGTCACGCCAACGTATCAATAACATCACTGGGGGGATAAAATTTATGTGTTTTTTGTACATTTTTGGGTCAAGTTTTTCTTTTTGTGGGGGTTAATTTTTAAATGTTGGGAGGGTTTTGATTCATTACTTCTTTCAACCATTCTCTAAGATTTCTTTTAATTTCATTTTCAATTTATCCCCGAATTTAAACTTTTCCTAAGAATTTAATTACTTTAATTTTTATCTCAATACAAAATTTTCCCTATTCCTTGGGTGGGTGGTCCCTTACCGCAAAATTTGGGTTATTTGTTGCATGTTGAACCTACACCTTTTTGCTTCTTGTTTCAGCTGGTAGTAGTCTAGTTTTGCCATCTGGATCAAATTTATTCTGTATTTTTGCGCTAATATCTGGAGAAGTCACCATGCACCGTCAGTTCAGGAAACAGCAGAAGAGCGGACACGATCCTATGGTTGGTGAGGGTTCAGCCCAAGACTAGGCACCGGACACCGAGGATTTGGAGCAGTTTCCCCCTTCAGAGGAGCCCAAATCCGTGGTCGAGGACTTGGGATCTGACCACCCCATGGGACAGCATCCAGTGGTACCCCCTTGTGTGTCCGAGACCTACCGGTGCCCGCATCGTCAGCGAGCCCGTTATCGGAACTGTTTGAACAATTGGATCCCACATCATTTCAGGACTCGGACTCGTACAGTGCCGTGGTCGCCTCGGACGAAAATCGGATGGGAACGGGTCGTTCCAGCGTGTCATCACGTCTGGGAGGCCAACCGGAAGTCCCATCCCCAGTGGGTTCATCCAACCCCGGGCAGATGGATCCTCAGTCTTTGCCTGAGGTCTCTGGCGAGCCTACAGAGTCCAGCTCTGTTGGCCACGATCCAGCGACTGCAGCGCGGGACTGCCCGGCCACGACGACAGGCTACCGTACAGACCACGGACGCCAGGTCCCTATCCCAACTGGCAAGCCCGAACATCAGAATCCTGTCGGTCCGACGTCCCAGGGAACCAAGCGGTCGGCAGTTGCTGCCAGTGGCGACGCTGATGAAGATTCGGACACTCGGAGCTCGGCTCCCAACGGGAAGAAGCCTTGTGCTTTAGCGAGAAGGAGCAGTCCACCATCAACTTGTTCCACAAGTGCGCCGGGAACAAGTCAAGACACTACCCCCCGTCATCCAGGGATTGGATCAAATTTGTCCCTCAAGGACATTGAGGCTCAAATGGCTTTTCTACAAAGCCAGAAACTGTTGGTTCTACGAAGATCCACGATCAGTCAACAGTTTCTCAGGACGCTGCTTCTTCAGTTGCCGAGTCATCTCGGTCAACTCCAGCTACATCTAAGTCGAAGAAGAGGAACCGTGGTGGTTCTAGGAAGAACTCCAGTGGTGCACAATCAGCTCAGTCTGCTACAGAAACTGATGAGCCATCACGAAAGCCATCGAAGCAAAGCAAACGGTCTGCAGCGAAACATCAAAAGGCGGGGCCGACATCGGCTAAACCCGTTCTGGCGGATCTGGACGCCGACCAACCACCAAAGGCTAGCGATTCTACCCTGCAGAAGGCCCCCATGGGTGAAGTGGCCGATGCTCAACTGAAAGCCGGTCAACTCATGGTGGTTGACGAGACCAACGAGGACACCGACGGCTCATTGGCGAAAGTGGCAGGAGCGTTCGACGCATCATCACCACGGTTAGCGGCAGGAATGGACGACGTTGCCCAGAGTGTTCCATTGGTCCTCGAGGGGCATGAACATGTCCTGTCGGAATATCCTCACATGGTATTGATGACACCTCAGGAGAAGGCCACCGCTCTCAACTATGAACTTCCATCACGAGAAGAGATCGAGGCAGTTCCTGGTAATCTACAACATAGAGCCAAGGAACACCTCTCTGGTATCGAGACCTACCAACATTACCTGAAGTTGGTGCTCATGAACAGGGAGAAGGAGTACGACACTCAACACCCAGAAGCCTGCCTTACGGAAGCCATTAGTGACGTTCAGGCGATTGCTAACCCGGAGAAGTCATTTCAGTTCAGCAAAGACCACCTAACTTTGCCGGACCATTTTCAACCTTTACGGCTGATCAGAACCTTCCAGGGTCTATTCGATGCGATTCCGGACATCCTGGAAACGTATCGAGCGACTGGCGTCATTGCCATGGATATCGAAGTTGGCTCTTACACTCGGTTCGGCAATAAACAGGATGCCGCTATCACCATCATTCAGATCGCTGGACCAGTTCCATCACGACATCCGAAGGTTTTCATGATCATGGTCAGCGAAATCCTGGCATCACTTAAGGATTACTACTCAGTCCTCTATGCCTTGAAGATCATTCTTCACCCACCGGAGCCAGTCTATATTTCTATTTGCTGGTGGTCAGGCCGACTTTCTACGTCTGGCCAAATTCTGTGGTCTCACTGGCATGCTGCCGAACTTGGAGCGATCGTCGCCCAGTCTGTCCCCTATATTCAGGCTCGACGACGACAGGATCCGACGGTTCCTGATGTCCCTTGGGAAAATATCACCGATACGACCAAGGAATCGTATGTCAACACTCATCACTCCCTGAGTAAGGTCTGCAAATACTGCGATGTGCCGTCTCCTAAAGGACTTCGACCAGTGGACTTTCATGGGTGTATGGTCTGGCCTACCGAAGAGGAAGCTAGGTACGCCCTCGCTGACATTTTGGCCATCTATGCCTGCTTGGTCAAGGTCGCAAATGCCTTGCCCTCTGATGAGTTGATCCAGGTGATCTACCTGAGCAGCGCACGGTACACCTACTCGCCAAATCTACGGCCGAAGATCAACAAGGAAGCAGAACTGGGAATAGGCCCACTTGCCCAGGCCAGAATGTTCACCCCTGGAAAGACCGAGGCCTCGCAGGTCCTTCATGACCGTCAGATGGAATGCCGACGGAATTTGACTATCAAACGCGGATCGGTGAAGTACCTCGAGGGGAGCTTCGCCTGGTCATTGTCTGTGCCTGAAGCGGAGTGTGGGAACGCTACCCACCCCTTGCGAGAGGTTTCCTGGGTGCCTCTGATGGAGTTGCTGACCAACTTCTACGATCTGAAGTTCATGACCAAGCGACGACGTGATGAGGGTCTGGACTTCAACTGGTATGCGATCGTCGCAAATCGCCATCATCACGCGGATCCGAATGACACGCCAACGGACCTGCCACCTGATTCGGCCCATTGTTTTCTGCGAACGGACGATCAACCATTAGATGAGTCTGGGTGGTCATCCACCCCTCCCAATGAGAAGACGGTGGCCGACGAGCCGGAGTCATTGGCGGAAGCACGAAAGGCTGCCCAACGACGGGAAAAGGAGACGAAATTACCGCCCTTGCCACAGAAGCTTCCCGCTTTGACTCACTACAAGGTAGGGACTGGTGACCCACGGAAGAAGGAGAAGCCTCCGGTGACCTACTCTGGTGGTCACCGTTATGTGGAGGATCGTCCGACCTATCAGACGGCTGGGTCATCCCAGCCGGCGCAAACTGCGGTCACCGCGAGCCCACGCCGAACGAGGTCCTCTGTTCGTCAGCAGGAGGCGGCGAACCTGGCCAAGGAAACCGAAGAACCGGAAGTCATTCTGGTGTCTGATGAAGAATACGCGGCGGACGAAGACCAGCCATCAGAAGGGGCTGAGCGTCGCGAACCGACGCCCACGGATGAAGATGCCCAACGTCAACAGGGGACATTTCAACCGACCCTTCTGGAATCGTGCGCACCCAGGCTGACAATGGCCAACCCAGCCCTTCAATCCGGTTGGCATCCATCTATGACGAACGAACAGCGGGCTCGGCTAGCCTCGCTGGCATCAGGGATCAGGGTTCCTCGGACGTCAGGTTCGTCCGTGACGTCGTCTGGGGTCCCTCAGGCTGTGGACGAAATTCTGGCCCAGCATGGAGACATCCCTCATGTCTCGTATCAGGAGGCCAGACGCTTTCTGGTCTCTTGCGGCGAACGCCCTGGTGGTGTCATAGGCCCATCCACCTATCTTCCTGACCTCTATCACTGGAAGTTGGAACAGCCCGTGATCATCAGCCAGCTGGCCACGTCGACGGACCGTCATCAGGGGTTCAGTCGTCAGTCAACGTCTCTATTGCGAGGGTTCAGCCCTATATCCAGATCCTGGTGCCCTAATCGATCTTGACTTTAAATACCCTATTTCGAGACTCACCCATTGGCGTTGATCAACCTAAACGTCACATCTACGTGGTGGGACCCCCTGCAGACCCCGAAATGCCAGGGTACGATCCTGAAACCTTCTTTCGGATGGTGGATCAGGGTAACCCGGTGTTCTGGGAGGTTTACCGGGAGGTTCCTACGGATGGCTCGGGCCCTCCTTTGCGATGGTCCGATCTGGTCATCCTGTATCGGAAACGGGATGGTGGTGCTATGGCCCATGGGATCCTGCCCTATATCAACACCTTGAACTCTTTGGGTGTCGGGGACACTAACTTTTCTCAGCTTATGGGCCCGATGTTCCTGGAAAAGGAGCAGAAATCGGAGCTCATGCAGGTGATGCAGTTGGCGGAACTGCAGGGACTCAACCCGGTCGTGGTCATGCGGGAGCATGAGGGACTCTGTAAACGGCCTGGACATTTCGACATCGGACTAACGGCCGTGACCCAACAGGCTCCAGACCCGTCCGCCTTCGTGCTTCCTGAGCCCCGTCCAACTGGTGAGGTGATGATGGGTCCGTCCGTCATCCGGGCTTTGATAGGAACGGCGGTCCGTCCACACCTGCAGTGCCTACGGTCCCCGCTACACGATTCGGCTCGAAACGCCGTCGGGTCGAGTCATCCCAGGGCGAAGCGACCAGCGTCATCGCTCGGTCAGCACCAAAATCCCCGTTGGTTGGAGCGGAGGCAGTCAGACCCAGTGCGTCTGCCTCTCAGTCAGATGTTTTCGGCGGTGTTTCTGGTTCGGGACGAGGCCGTGGGTTTCGTCCTTTCGGATCGGATTCGGATTCATCAACGGCAACCGCTATCACTACTCGGTCAACACCCGTGAGCCTACACCAGCGCTCGGGCACACCTGGTCGGGTGGCCTACGTCCCTCTGGAGGAACCACCTCTGGATTCTCCGGCCCATGACCAGTGGGAGGCCGTGTATCGCGGTCAACGGGACATTCAACCATCAACATCACGTCAACAGCGGTCGCCTCGTCGGGAGGCATCTCGCCCTCCCCCATCCATCGAACCTCGCGATTGTGATTATTCGCGGTCATACCGTCGTGAACCCTCGACTGATCATCATCGTCGGCGTTCGTCATCCCGTCGTCGGGATTCCCGTCCAGCGCCGCGAGCGTCTCGTGGCCACAGACCGGAATCTCGCGATGATCACGGTCAGCGTCCGTCAACGAGCCGTCACGAGCGTCAGCCAGCCCGTGAACGATCACCATCGGCTCGTCGTCGTGATCAGGACCGTCATCGGCAACCATCACGGGATCGTCGTTCAGACGAGCGCCATCGATCGACCGAGCGTCGGCATGAGTCTCGCGATCGTCGCGATGACCGTCGACCTCCAGTCTATCCGAAGGCTCAGCATCATATCGAGTCTCGTCAGAATCGTGACAAACGCCTAGCGGCCGACGCGTTAAGCCGACAACGACCGAAGTCGCCGACTTATCGCGTGCCACGTGTGAAGACAATCAAGAAACCGAATGGCCGGAATTCTGCGATTCGGGAACTTCCGCCCGAATATCCTAACAACTATACGAAGGACAATTTCCCTCCATTCCGGGTTTACTTGGTCAATGTCCTTTGTGACATGCTCAATCGGGACATTGCTCGCACGGTTTCTCGGGGAACTGAGGACCCGATTTATGATGAATTCAAGATCGAGCAACCTACACCGGCTGAAGTCGCTCAGATCAAGATAGACCGTTGTCCCGATGACCCGATCATTTATTGTCGGGATAACAATCTTCAGTGGATTCCACATAATGTCCCTGGAGATCCGTCTGAGAAGAAGCTCCATCCCTGGGTGGCCTTGTTTCGTGACGAGGTCCTCAAGTGGTTCCAACGGTTCCCATCGGACTTTATGGACCACATCTGGCAACGGATGTGCGCCCGCGACAGCCACCTAACGAACCACATGACGGCAAATCCGGAGTCTGAACAGACCGGCGGTCGGACTGTTTGGCATTCGCGGTGGGTTATCAAGGACTATCGTGATCGCCACGGGAAGTTATTCAAAGGATTCCCCGTCAACCGCGTTTCGTCGAATGCACGATGGGCCAATTGCTTGGCCATGGCAGCGCTGGTGCCCGAACTTTTCCGGTACCCGCACCTGATTCGACGATACGAATCCCAGCATTTCTACGTGACCCACATGCACGCTCGGCGTCTTCGGACCCGCTGCATGACGGTCCGTCAGCCCATGCTTGGATATCATCGGCCCAACGTCGAGGGCATCACGAATGTCGACGAAGGCTACTTCCTCTGCTTCTATCTGGGGCCGGACTATGCCTTCTCACTTATGCACAACCATCTGCCTCATGTGTCGTTGCCGGTGGAACAGCTCGAGAACCAAGGGTTCCGCACCAAGGAGCACCTGTATCAGGGGCGAAAAGGCTGGTGCTGCCAGTCTGACGTCGTCATGGACCTGGTGAGGGAGCATCCGAATCAGGATGGCTTTGCTATCAAGCGTAGCACTGACCAAGCCATTGCTGCACTGCCCGCTTGTCGCATCGAACGATGGCAGTCGGGTCCAGATCAGCTCACCCAGCGGCTGATCATTTTCCACACGTTCTACCAATCAGTGGAAATGCAGGAGTTCCTGGTCCAGACCATCGGAAGCTATTACGGGAAGGCTTCCGCGGATTCTTGGTGGGGCCTTGGTGTTTGGGTTCCTCGTGGTTTCAAACCGGAAGACCTGACTTTCAACGGGAAGCACAATTTCCTGTTCAATACGATCAATTGGAACGGGCAAAATATCCAAGGGTCCTTTTATACCGAAGTGGGCCTTTGGTTCATGCAGGCGGGACCTGATGAGTTGTGGGAGGACCGGTTCAACCGTGTCCCTCTGTCCGGCGCTCGTCTCCAAGCCTATCTCGACGTCGTTCGAAAGCGCATAGAGGCGGCGGCCGAGCGATACAATCGAGGTCAGTCCGCACCTCCTTTCTTTCGACAGGACGCACCGGCGGCCCTTCGGAAGCAACCGATTGATATGCCTCCAAATTGGACCGGTGTTCATATTACCGGGTGCGCTCCGCCGGGACAGGAGAAGAACACCTTCAACCCGTGTTTTGCCCTGACCATCTGGAACCCACTGGAACCCCATCCAACTGACCATCATAGGTCCACCGTACTGATCATGCGGGAATACTGAGTGCGTCGTCATCGAGCCTCACGACCCATGGTCCGTTCCCTCCATCCAATATGACTATTTGCAGTCTGGAAAGTCATCTTTCCCGATTGTGAAATCCTCTGATTTTGACTTTTTCTGGCATCAGATTGGACTTGACCCATGTCGCCCACCATGATGACGGTTCATCCGATGCTGGAACTTGGATTTGACTTTATTTCCATTGATCTTCGGATCCTGATCACCTATAGATCTATGTTTTAGCTGTTTTGTTTTTGTGATAGTGACACTAGTATAATTGCTTATGTTATTTTGAATTTTAATTCACGAATCTGAAATCTCGTTTACTTGTTTTGTTTTGTTTTTGAATTGTAATAGTATTTACCTAAGAGCCGAATCACTGTGATGTGCAATGTGTACTTAAACTTTGTGTACGTACGTTTTCGTTTATTTTCTTTGAATTCATATTTAATCTCTTTGTTTAATTTTTCTACGAACCTGTAATCTCTCTGTGTTTAGTAGTTTCTACGAATTGGTATTATTTAGTTTTGTTAGTTTGCGAACCTAGAATTTTCTTAGTTTATGAATCTGTGTATTTTTGTTATAACTATGTCATATGTTAATCCACATATTTTTTGTATTTTTCTATTAATTTTATATGCCAATGTCATTTGCTCATGATATGTATAGTGCTTTATTTTTGAGGAATCATTCCATACTGTCTTATTTTTGTGACTGCCACATATATCTATGCCATATATTGTCGAAAAACCCAGTGACAATTCTCGTCATATGAAAATACAAAATTTTACCTAGGGAGGGTGGGTTTTTGTTCCCATAGGACCTACCCCTAACGGTGTGTATTTTCTATGGTTATTTTATTATTATGATTATTATTATCATAGGCAGTTTGCCTTGTTGAGCGAAGGCCTGATAAACCCTAGCTCAGCTTGGTTTAACTTAAATTTAATTAATATTTTATCTGAAAGTTCAACTTCTTATCTTCTTTGTTAACACTTATTACACACTCGTTTGACTCTACATTCCAAAGGAGGGTAACTCCTCTTTCCCATGAGTTACGTTTGGAAAGTCATTTGTATTTTCATGTTAAGCTATTTAACAATCCCAGTCTATTAATACGGTTTTATTTCAAATACGTGTATTTTTCTTTGTCAAATACGTACGTATGGTTGTTGTTACTTTGTGCTTTAATTTGTGACTGTTACTAGTGCTTCATAGTGCCTAGTATATGCTTAATCACCTGTACTTTGTAATATTTAATCACGTATTTTTGTGTGTTTTTTCTACACTTGTTGGTTTTGACTAGTTTAGTCTTGAGCTTACAGCTTGCAGTTATCCGTTGTATTGTACTAGTAGCATCATTGCTCTGTGTAGTTTGTGTTTGACCAGCTCACGTACCAGCTCGCCGTTCGTGCAGTGATCCTCTTGGGAGTTCGGATGGCGAGCCCTGGGGGATGTAACGGATCAAGGTGACACATGGTCAACCTTTCCGTTGCTGGCGGTTGTAGCTAGCATAGCTACCCGCTTGGCTTCATATATCAACATCACCTTGGGCTGGGACATGTTTGCAAGTCACGTAGCTCCCCCAACGTGTACACGTGGGATTGGGTGGGTTCCCCCCCCCCTCGTGACTTTGGGAGCTACGTGATTGGGGGAAATTTCCACTAGGGGGCGCTCGTGGGAGGGTCCAACCCAACACTCGCTTCCCCCCTTCATTACTGTTATTTCTGCCTTTGTGAACGCTTGTGTTTCTACGCTATTTCTCCCCCTATTTTATTGTGTATATATTCTGTGTCTCCCTCAGCTCTCCCCAGAGCATTTGGTACGTTGGTTGGTCCGCCCAACCTTCCTGTAACTGTAAGTTATATTGTTGTTTGTTTGTGTTTGCTTGAGGGTTCGACCCAGTATTTTATTGTGTCGTTATTAACTATAACTTGTTGTTACTGTTCTTTATTAAAGTGTATTTAGTTAGGGTTTAGTCTTTCTGAGCTCCTGCTAGGTAGGTAGTTACATCTTGAGTGAGTGAGAGTGCGAGTCATCTCGCCCTTAGGATAGTAATTGCCCCTGCGTATTTATCTGGCGAGGCTGTCCCGACCGTTTCCTGTAGTCGGTCGTTATCCATTTGTGCCACGGTCTCCGCGTCCGCTACGTCAGGGCGTGGTAACGGAGTTAGTACGTAGGCATACCTACTAGCCCCGCTACAGCGGGCCGGGCCAGGCCGGGCCGAGCAATTTTTTAACTGCGAGCCGGAGCGGGATAAAGCGGGCCGGATCAACTCTGGGAAATGTTATAAATCACTAAAATTAGCTTAATATTTACTGATTGTGGTTATTTTAAGGCAAAATTTAACATTTCGTAGCATAACTCTCCATCTTGCTTTGAAGCCTTTGAAATAATATTGTTAGTAAAATTTTGGAATTTTTCTTTGGCGGGCCGGGCCGGGCCGAAAAATTTTGCCGGCGGGCCGGGCCGAGCCGGGCTGAGCAAACTTTTGGAGCGGGCCGGGCCGGGCCGAAAAATCCGGCCTGTGCTCATCTCTACCGTATATGTAGTGTAAATCCTACTTCAAGTCTTTAAAATTTTTGAATCAGTTTTTCGTAGTACAACGTAGCATAACATTTTAATGAATATATACAATGAAAGTTACGTTTTTCCAAACATTTCACTTCGTTTAGAATGAGTGCAATTTTTCAAATGCTTTTTGCAAATTCTTAACTCCAAGACATAAATGAGTAATTGTTCAACGTTGATGTCTCCAAAAGGAATTATCACTTTAAACATGAAAACATTTTAAAAATAACGAAAATAATGAAATAAAATAATGAAAACCTTTTTTAAATTAAAAAATGGTAAACACTGAAATTTGGCTTTACAATTTACAATTTTTTACAATCTCCGGTTAGATTGTAAAATTGCGCTGACTTTACAATTTAACCGGTTAGATGTCCATCTAACCAACTTGAGTGGTTAGATGTCCATCTATCTAACTTGTTTATCTAACCACGACATATATAATATCAACAGTACATAATGATAAGAGTATGACAGCAGGCACACTCCCTGTTATCAGCAGAAAACCATCCTCTGCACGCTAACGCCCTACCCTCCCCCCCCCACAAATCGGTACCCAGTGACCCCCCGCAAATTGGACCCCAGTGAAATGACCCCCTCGCAAATCAGACCCTAGTGAAATCCACTGGGTACCGATTTGTGGGGGAGGGTGGGCGTTAGCGTGCAGAGAATGGTTTTCTCCTGATAACAGAGAGTGTGCCTGCTGTCCCCTACTCTTATCATTATGTACTCTTGAATATGCTTAGTTATATCTAGCTAGTTATCTAGCTAACTAACAGTATGTCGAATATGAAATATGACAAACTATCAACAACAGCAGAAGTTATGTATAGTAAAAAGAAACTCAAATATAGGGGATCAATTGCAAATTAATTATTGAATAAAATTAAATACTAAATTATTAAATCAAAGAATCAACCCCTTCTTATAATGTTACCTTTGCTTGTATACAATTTCACTGTCACAGTCTTATAGTTCGGCGCATACATGATCTGTTTTCTTCCGTTCCAGGAATTGATTTTAGCCTCAGAGCTTTTGCCCTCGTATTCAGGACGTATATGTATGCTTCCCTCAATATCTGAGGAGCTTTTATGTCTGTAGGAGGTTTCTGGCTCTAAGTAAGGATTATGCTTGTGTGTTGCTGTGGCAAAGCCTTTATTCATTGATAAATCTGCTAAATCGAAAAAAACTGAAGCTTAAAGGCTTGTTTAAACATGTTTTTGGGAATAATTCGTTAACAACACGTATGCTACATCGCGGCTCCCATCTAACCCTATTTTCGACAGGACACAAATTTTCTATAAGACAAAGCTCTGCTGTTTTTCTTGTGCATCGAAAGAGACAGCAAGCGTTCTAATTCTAAAATCTACTTCAATACTGCTGTTACACGTTCAACCTAAACCATTAACGAGAAAGGTTAAAATGAATTTACGTCCAATTTATTCCATTTTATTTCTAGCCAATCTGCCAGCCGTTTTATCCAGCGACAAACCAAGCCACAAGCTAACTTTATCAATTTCATGGTTAATTCATCAAGGTTACTTTATCATATGAACACTTGCGGCTAGTATCTGACACTTAGTTACAGTTTTACTAAATGCTGATATTTAATTTGTATACTTAATGATCCCTATTTTAAATACTAATCAGAGATGTTTATGAACGAGTTCTTAGTTTGCGTCGTTTTGCTGATCTTGACTTATCAAACTACGGCTCACAGCGGACCTCATGAACACGATCGTAGTGAAGTGTTCCATGCTGAGTAAGGAATACGAACATGTAAACAATTCAGCGTGCTTTAAAATTTTCTGCATTCATGTATTTCCAAGATCATTGTTGTAGCTGTGATTTGATCAGTAATGTTGTGTAACTAAGTTATGATATGGCGAATTCTAGACAAGAATTCGTAATAGTCGTTACGAGTGGTCTGATAGAAGTTATGTACTTGGTGCGCTGGAATTAAATAGTTTACAGTTGGTGCGTTAAGTGAAGGATACAACATTATGGCGACGAGGGTGGGATATCATATCATAACATCATACCTTAATAGAGCAAACAAATGAAAGCAGAATGCAGAAAATTAATTTATGTGATTAATATTAATATTTTTTGCATCGTTATTGTTTTGGTTACCCAACGCAAACTTATTTTCTTTATTTTAGCCAATCACATATCAAAGAGCAGTTGGCTGATAAAGTGGATGTCAATTCAAAACCTCAAATGAGTGACGATGAACTGGCCTTCTACTATTTCCATTTACACGACAGGGATAACAATACGAAGCTTGACGGACTCGAGATAATGCAGGCCATGCGAGATGTACATGAAGGTAAGTATTAAACAAAATTAAAATATACCCATAAAAAGTAACTTAATGCAAACTCTAGACTAAACCTTCTCTTTTTATTTTTCTCATAAACTAATATATATCCTTAATCCCTCATAGTGCCTGCCTAGTTGGCGATGAGATTGGCGCACTATGATTACAGATATTTTGAACCTTTTTATCCTTCGAAGGAAGAGTGGCCGCCGTATGCAGAAAGGAGTCAGCTATTCATTCATGAGGATCAACAGAAAATGAAGCCATCCTGCTTACAAATGGGGAAACTAAACCTTTTCCCCAGAGATGGACGCGGGACGCGGGAGCACGCGGAATCCCGCGCGGTCCCGCGGGACGGGACGGGATGGGACGACAACGTTCGTCCCGCGGGAAATCACTTTATTTTCTTAGTCAATTTCTATTTATTTTTCAATTTCACACTAGTCAACAAGTACTTGATGTGATCACACTCACAGACAGCTGTTTGCACATTATAAATTTTTATAATAATCTACAATCGTTACAGTGGGACGAAGAATTTTGCGGGATAGGATTTATCAAATTTGCGGGACTGCGGGATCCCACGGGACGGGACAAACAAATTTAGTGCGGGACGGGACTCAGGGGCAAAGCGAAGTTTTGTGAATGGCTACTTTACGGATGACATGATAAAGGATTGTTTCGTCTGTGGACTAAATGATGGCAGAAATCAACAAAGACTGCTTACTGAAGACCCTGGATGGGGCAATCACGATCGCGTCTGGTGTGATACAAACAAGAGAGCACCGTTGTGACCAAACATACCGAAAAAGTTCAAACACGTCTACTGATGTTCATAACGTACGGAAGGATCACGTTCCGGGCTGTGCCCCCGTCGTTCCAAGTCTGATCACTTAGCTAAGTGCTGCCCACCTCGTCACGCGGACGTCCACGTATAACGTACCTACATTTATGTTTATGTGTATTGCCAGAATACAGGCATACATACAGGTACAAGTTTAGTAAATCAAGCAAAAATACAAAAGAAGCAATGATTGCAATTGGGACCTGTAGTCTGAGAATGCGATGCGGCAGAGCCTAATCATGGAGCTACTAACGCCGCACCCTTAAGAAAATGGGACAAATTGCATTTGCACAGTAAACTTTTAAAATTGCAAAGAGTAGTTGCTCTTTACTGCTTCATTGGGTAAGCTTTATTCCTGATTGGAATGACTCTGAGAAAAAACTGAAACGGCACATGATATGAGATGACTCTCTCTGCAATGTACGCCAATGGTCACGGTTGTTTACAGAAAGGGTTTCGGAGAAAAAATTTTGAAAGTCAGAATCAACCAAATTTTGAAAATGTTTACAAACCATAATTAAATTTCTTTGAGTCGTCTTTCTTCCGAATTACACAGATTTAGGGCTTTTAGCAATTTAGCAATTTTAGCAATTTAGCAATTTAAATCTAAGTGAAGCGGATACATGCTCAGAACGCATGCAAACGCTTATTTATATACCCGCGTCTACTTGCTGCTGAAGCCAGCATCATCATCGGCCACTCGGCCAACTTTGATGTCACTTCTCTGTTCCTTCTGTCTACGCTTGCTTGGGTCTGTGGATGACTAGCTGTTCCAGTTAGTTTTAGCAAGAGTACATAATACATAAGAGTATGACAAGCGTCATACGCTATGTATTATGAGCTCGCTACATCGTCTGCACGCTATCGGCTAACCCCCCCCCATAAATCAGACCCCCCTTGACCCCGCCCCTATACATGTACGGCGTCCAAACGGGGGGTCGGGGTCTATGTTAGTATACTTACATGTTAAACTTGACGGGGCCCAATTTGTGTATGGGGTTTAAGCCCGTATGATTTACACATCTGTGTACAAAATATACAAGCACGAGCCCGACCCCCCGTTTGGACGCCGTACATGTATAGGGGCGGGGTGAGGGGGGTCTGATTTATGGGGGGGGGGGTCAGCCGATAGCGCGCATCGGATGTAGCGAGCTCATAATACATAGAGTATGCCAGCTGTCATACTCTTATGTATTATGTACTCTTGGTTTTAGTTAGGGCCAAAGGACTTTGTTCTTTGCAGTTCTTTGTTTACTTTAGCCGTGAACTCGCGTCTACGATCAGAGTGTATAATTATGAGGCAGCCAAGAGTGCAGAAGACGGAAACTGGCTTAGTAGCTCCCTCTATCGCTCTTTTTAATTCCAAGGCTTCCAGCTCAATGAATTTTCTGAAATGATATTGAATATTCAAGGTCCAGCAATACTGTCTATCATAAAAGATCCCATCCCTGGATTGCACCAAATAAGATTAGGACTAACTGAGGGTGAATACACGGAATATCTATCAAGTCAATTTGTAACCTTGCTAGAAAATTAGATGATGTCAGTGGCTTAATCACCGCCGACGTCTTTACAGTCTGAGCTTTGCTCTCCTCACATATATCGCATAAGTTAATGTAAACTTGAACTATTTCTCTGCGTATATAAGCATACTTTAGCTTTAAGTGACGCCATGTACGTTGTATTCCTGGATGTCCCCGAGCATTGTGTACTTCGCCAATCGTGTCAAAAAGGTCTTCCATTTTGAGAAAATAGAAAACTAGATCTTCCTCCTTGGATTTTTCGCCAGAAATGTTGTGTCGGCAATTGTAAGTGTCATCTTACGAAGTAGGTAATATTCAGTCTGGATTTTCTTTTGTTTTTTGGCTTTTGCGTCTAGAACCTGGGTAAGCAATATAGAGTGCCTACATAGCTTCATCAATGACAAAACTCCAGGCTTTCTTTGTTGGAATTATTTCCTTTACTTTTTCAATAAAGGTATCTTTCCTGTCAGCTTTGGCCATTGTGAGCAGCGAGTCTAGTAATTAAAAGAAGCGAATGGGTAAATGAGGAGGTATCAGAAATAACTACTGGATCATAGAGATGAGGACGAGCCGGGATTTTCCGGCTCGGCTCGGCTGGGCTCGGGAGAAAATGTGGTCGGCTCGGCTCGGCTCGGCTCGCGGGCATGCCCGGCTCGGTTCGGCTCGGCTCGGCTCGCGGGCATGCCCTGCTCGGCTCGGCTCGCCTCGGAAGAATATTAGGTGGGTCGGCTCGGCTCGGCTCGGCTCGCCCAGCTTGAAATTTGAAGTTTGACCGATTGCACCGAATTGTGGATTTTCTACGTTGTTTTTGACAAAAAACTTGAAAACAGCTGTCTAGCTTTTGTGTACCAGTGTGAATCACCAAAACTCCATTATTACCGAGACACTGCGAGCTGCAGAGTCCAGGATTATTAGTTTTAATGATATTGATATTTGGTAAATGTATATTCTACGAAAGTGGGCGGGCACCCATTCATGTTTGTTTTTCTTAAAATTTATCATTATTTTATTCTATGCATATAATATGGAAAGGAACCACTGATAAACGCCGAAAAATCACGAGAAAACTTTTTGTTTTCCGCAGTCCTGAAAAAAGGAATATATAATCTGATAAATTGTAAAATGCTTGAGAACTCAGTAATAAAATTCAGAATTCTTTAAAATTATTTTTTAAATTTTAACAAATTTCTACTCCTTTAATTGCTCTCTGCCGATCGTAGCCATAATCGTTGTCAATTGTAATTATGCAGAATAATTTCAAACTCTAAATTAATAGTAAGCATTTCTGGTATATAATCAGCAGTTTTTAATCTTTTCTACTATCATATAAATTACGACAACAACCCAAAGCCACAGTAGTAAGACAATGCAAATTTTAATTGTAATATTTTTGATAAAACCAAATATGACACGTCGAAATAATTAAGTCAAAATATTTCTTTCTAACTAGTAACTACACCATACATGAGACGACTTCGAGCACAGCCTAACGTTTAATCTAAGTTGGCGTGGAAGGAAGGTATGAATAAAGACAAGGAAAAACGGAACATTAGACGACAAAGTTGAAACCAGAAAACAGAATTCATAGAATTTGTTGGCTATTTTGTTTGAACTAATTACAGTGAACTTAAAACTTCTCGGTCGGCTCGGCTCGGAGTTTCAATTCTCCGGCTCGGCTCGAGAGAAATTGTTGCCGGCTCGGCTCGCGAGCCGAGCCGAGCCGAGCCAAGCCGCGAGCCAAAATCCTCATCTCTACTGGATCACTGGATAGTAGCTACTGAATCAGCTGATGTAAATTATGGCCATGATCATAGTAATCGCAATAGCAGAGTATTTGATTTTCTGAAACTTTGAAAATTTAATAAGTCTTGCTTTAAGTTTAAGTTAAGTTCGACAAATATTAACACAATAGACGTGAACTGCCGCAACATTGTCCACTTAGCTAAATGGACGCAAGTGCCCATCCACTTAGTAAATTATTCGTAAACATCGTACACTTAGATAAATAGACTGAAACACCGTACATTTAGTAAATTGGACTGTTTAGCGGATTCTTCTTAACATAGATACCGAGTAAATAGTCTCTGTATTTTTAGAAGAAAAACTTGCACCTCCAACATTGAAGGAAATGGAAGACTTAATAGATGCCGTGTTACTTGATCACGATCTAAATCAAGATGGTTATATAGACTATGTCGAATTCGTTCAAGCTCAAGCAAAAGAAAACGCAAGACTGAAGCAGCAGGAAAATCAGCAAAGAAAAGCTGAACACTTATAGTTTCCATAGATGTAAGCTATTCTGTTTTGCATTGTTTAGTGTTATTTGTAACTTGATGTCCAATCTTACGTTGTTAAATGTCAATGTTCTAATCTTAGGTGTTGTGTAATTATGTATAAATTATCATTGTTATTATCAGTGACTATCGGCCTGCATGTTATTATAGGTGATTATTGACCAAAGCATATTTGGTTGTACGCAGTGAAAGAATTAGCTGAAGTTGCACATGTATTATATATGTCTATCATGATCATGTCTATAGCAAACATGCAGGTAGAAAGAAACCACTGCAGATTCCTTAAAATATTTGCAGCTGTCAAATAACAACTGTAGTTTTCGAGATTTCCGGCAAAGCTTTTTTATGTTGGCTGGAGGCGACATGGTTTCACAAAAAGGGTGTACTGCGGTAGTGTATGCCCATGTCACAGGGAAAATTTTCCCCCGTGAATTCTTTCCCCCCGGAAAAATTTCCCCAGGGAAAAATTTCCCCCCGGATTAATTTCACTAGGGAAATGTTTCCCCCCGGAAAAATTTCCCGGATGCTCTATTTCTTCACTGGCTGCCATTTATTGTAGTTTTAATTAAAACTTGACAACTTTCTAACTTTACTGCATATTTTTACTTTATGTATCTAATTATTTTTGCTTAACTTAGGAAACCTAAATTTCATCTTCTTCAAGTTAATATATAATTAATACATTCATACAATTTTTAACTAAATCGGTCTCAATTATTGTTTCTTGACTAAAATTTGCAAAACTTAAATACTTGTATTTGCTATTCCTACCCTACTACTATTCCATGGACATTTCAATACAAAAGTTTAATGGGTTGAATACAAAAACAAGAACGATAGCAAAATGACCTCGCATATTATTATTGTGCACTTAATGGTTAACAAATTA
The DNA here is from genome assembly GCA_030248195.1 of Trissonchulus latispiculum. Lineage (NCBI taxonomy): Eukaryota > Metazoa > Nematoda > Enoplea > Enoplida > Ironidae > Trissonchulus > Trissonchulus latispiculum. The sequence goes on along the minus strand of JASAND010022839.1, from coordinate 6,646 downwards.
AAGCAATGACATGAGAAGAGATCAAGTACGTCAGTGAAAGTTAAAGACAATGCAATGGAGGAGGTTGATAAGTTCTAAGTAAGCAAACTACTCGTCGATACAAAATAACACAATACAGATTGTTGACAAAATACCTATACATCTAAAGTTCTACTCTTTAAACACGAATTAGAAAAACTAGTCATCAAAACAAAATACTACAACGCAATTGGTAAAAGCAGAACAACTTCAGATTAAAAATTCAAAAGTAGGAAAGCATACAGACGTTATATACCAAAGTACAAAACAGTATACTGAGAAACAAAACAGAATGCTGAGTAACAACAAATACACATGAAAGCTTCTAGTCTTCAAAAAACTAGTCACCAAAACACAAAACTACAACGCAAATTGGTAAAAGCAAACCAACTTCAGATTAAAAATTCAAAAGTAGGAAAGCATACAGACGTTATATACCAAAGTACAAAACAGTATACTGAGAAACAAAACAGAATGCTGAGTAACAAAACAAATACACATGAAAGCTTCTACTCTTCAAAAAACTAGTCACCAAAACAGAAAACTACAACGCAAATTGGTAAAAGCAAAACAACTTCAGATTAACAAGTCGGCTCCTAAAAGGAGCATTATCTCGCAGCAGAAATTTGACATGTTCGAAGAATCTCTAGATAAGAGAGCCAATCGGGATATATATCTTGGGACTATACTTTTGTAAATGTGTCCAAAAATAAATAAGATATAATTTGACTTCAATGAATGAGGAAGCACTAAGTCATGGTTGAGGATGAGACTGAACATTATGCAACCGCCTCAGAGTCTGTTATGATTTTAACTGAAATTCCAATTAACTTTGATTGACTAACTGTTACAGAAACCAAACATATTATTGTATTGCTCGAAATTTTAAACCACCGAAACAATATTTGTTATTTAGGACTCGTTCTTACTTTACTAAACTAAACTAAACTTCACTAAACTTTACTGTCGAAGCAGATGCAGAGATAAAACCGGGTCACTATTTTTGATCCGGCGACCAGAAATGAAGAACTCATGAAGTCCTTGAACCGATGGCCCTCCTGAATCTCGGAATTAAAGTTGGAAAAACCGTAGCACGCAAGCTCACGATTCTTGATTCACGTAAATCAACTGTTTGCCAGTTACAATAACTGAATACTGATACAATTCAATCTAACCTAATTTGCATATTGGTGAGAGGATCAGTAAAACTCAATTTTTCCGTTCTGCCGAAGGGGGAACTGTGTAAATATTTTCTTTCGTTGAAAAGCATTTTTTGCCAGTCCCCAATGCAGGAAGTTTGAGTGAAAAATTTAAATCTTGACTACCATTTTGCTAGATTAATTTAACTAAAACTTAGTATAGCTCAAAACGTGTAAAGCTGAACACATTCAAACAAAGGCCCCTCCTGGAAAAAACAAAATAAGGAATGAGTGGAGTGCTAAGAATAGGCAGAAGTTTAAGCATAAAATTCACACAGTTCGATCAGACCCAGATTCGATAACAGCTATCTCGCCTTTAGGCGAGATAAAAATTCAAAAGTAGGAAAGCATACAGACGTTATATACCAAAGTACAAAACAGTATACTGAGAAACAAAACAGAATGCTGAGTAACAAAACAAATACACATGAAAGCTTCTACTCTTCAAAAAACTAGTCACCAAAACAGAAAACTACAACGCAAATTGGTAAAAGCAAAACAACTTCAGATTAACAAGTCGGCTCCTAAAAGGAGCATTATCTCGCAGCAGAAATTTGACATGTTCGAAGAATCTCTAGATAAGAGAGCCAATCGGGATATATATCTTGGGACCATACTTTTGTAAATGTGTCCAAAAATAAATAAGATATAATTTGACTTCAATGAATGAGGAAGCACTAAGTCATGGTTGAGGATGAGACTGAACATTATGCAACCGCCTCAGAGTCTGTTATGATTTTAACTGAAATTCCAATTAACTTTGATTGACTAACTGTTACAGAAACCAAACATATTATTGTATTGCTCGAAATTTTAAACCACCGAAACAATATTTGTTATTTAGGACTCGTTCTTACTTTACTAAACTAAACTAAACTTTACTAAACTTTACTGTCGAAGCAGATGCAGAGATAAAACCGGGTCACTATTTTTGATCCGGCGACCAGAAATGAAGAACTCATGAAGTCCTTGAACCGATGGCCCTCCTGAATCTCGGAATTAAAGTTGGAAAAACCGTAGCACGCAAGCTCACGATTCTTGATTCACGTAAATCAACTGTTTGCCAGTTACAATAACTGAATACTGATACAATTCAATCTAACCTAATTTGCATATTGGTGAGAGGATCAGTAAAACTCAATTTTTCCGTTCTGCCGAAGGGGGAACTGTGTAAATATTTTCTTTCGTTGAAAAGCATTTTTTGCCAGTCCCCAATGCAGGAAGTTTGAGTGAAAAATTTAAATCTTGACTACCATTTTGCTAGATTAATTTAACTAAAACTTAGTATAGCTCAAAACGTGTAAAGCTGAACACATTCAAACAAAGGCCCCTCCTGGAAAAAACAAAATAAGGAATGAGTGGAGTGCTAAGAATAGGCAGAAGTTTAAGCATAAATTTCACACAGTTCGATCAGACCCAGATTCGATAACAGCTATCTCGCCTTTAGGCGAGATAAAAATTCAAAAGTAGGAAAGCATACAGACGTTATATACCAAAGTACAAAACAGTATACTGAGAAACAAAACAGAATGCTGAGTAACAAAACAAATACACATGAAAGCTTCTACTCTTCAAAAAACTAGACCAAAACAGAAAACTCTAACGCAAATTGGTAAAAACAAAGCAACTCCATATGGAAAAACTAGAAAATACAAAAATTCGTAAAGCAATACAGCTACAACAACAAACAGAAACAAACAAAAATCTGAAAAATATAGGCAATTACTTTTTTTCAGCTAAACAACTAGGGCAAATGTACTCAACATTGGACATTTCCGTTACCTTTTCGGACAAACCAACACAGTCAGCATGCATCCAAAGATGGCAAGAATCGCATTCGATGATCCAAACGTCCCCTTTGTATTCGCAACAGCAATAGGCAGCAACCCAAAATTGGCTGGAATCAGATGATGCACTTGATTTCACATTTTCGCCAGGAAAAGGACTAAGTTTTCCACACTCAAAACAGGACAACAGATGCTTCCGCATTAGCTTTTGATCATAACGCCTTTTTTCTGGACCCTGCCCATACAACAACTCAACAGCATTGGCAATGGCAAACAAACCACAATCGGCCGAGCCTCGTTGAGTTTGGCATGGCATCAACCGAACAAGAATCGCATGATCGTCGTTTTTCACGGATCGATATAATGCGACAATTTCATGACATAGTTTGCTGCCCAACGAAAACCCTTCTCTAAGAGAATGGTAGATTCTCACTTCCTTTCCAGTGCAGAATGAGGCGATCCAGTGAGTTTTTCTGACGTGGTGGATCTGAACTCCTTGGAATTCTTCAGACTGAAATCCAATTGATTGGATGCCCAGTAGTGTGTCTTGGAGCCCACCAAGACCAGGAAAATCTTCACGAATCATGGCTTGAGCTGCATTGATGTGATTATTCAGCATCGTCGTTTTCGGTGACATCCATAACATCGTCAGGATCACTCGTTTCTAAGCCAAATGATATCATTCCAGAATCTTCAACGATTTTTGAAGTTTCCAGCTTTGATTAGCAGAATTCTTCGCGAGAGCTTCGCGCTCATTATATGGCTTCAGTAATGATGCATTTACAGCGGTTTTTAGAATTTCTCCATTCGAGTATATAAGCTTGGAGCGATTTTTCTTCAGGCATTCACCAATGTGATACGGTCCCAACCAGGAATATTTCATTTTCATACCCTTTACACTAGCTTTCCTCGAATTGAATAATAACACCTTGTCGCCTTTGGCAAACTTTCTAGCCTTCTTTGAGCGCTTTTTGTCATAATTTATTTTCTGCTTAGCCTGAGCAACCTTAATGTTTTCCTTTACTGACTCATGCAATCTTGCCCGATTCTGGGCAAGCAGATTGGCAACAAACTCTGGAGAGTCGAGATCGCCATCTGCAGAAGTCAGTTTAGTTGAAAAAGGACCTCGACCGTACATCACTTCGAAAGGTTTTTCTCGAGACAATTCCTGGCGAGACACACGGTAGGAGTATAGCAACTCCGGAAGATGCTTTTCCCAGTCAGCTTGGTCAACACGTTCAACATTTTTCAGTAGCATGGACTGCAAAGTTTGGTTGAATCGTTCAACCAAACCTTGGCTCTGGGGATGATGGAGGAAGAGATCCTTTTTTCGACTTTGTTAATTTCGAATAATCCATCCAGAATTTCATTCACAAACTCGCGTCCTTGATCGGAAGAAACTAGGGTTGGAAATCCTTTGTCAAGGAAAATTTTGTACAAGGCGTTAGCAACAGTGATACCTCTTTTATCAGCCAAAGGAACAGCTTCTGACCATTTAGAGAACAGGTCTACCAAGGTAAGGACATAAATGTATCCGTTGCTGCTTTTGGGCATAGAAAATAAGTCAACTTCTACATGATACCAAATGGACTTCACCGGAATTGGGTGCAGATCCGCTTGATTTTTGTCGAATCCGGCGGGATTGATTTTTTGGCACTTCGGACAACTGGCTACATAGGCAGCAACGTCATCGTACATCGATCCCCAAGTGTATGTTTCTGCGACCACCTTATAGGTTCGATCTCGACCCAAATGGCCACGGTTATCATGCAGTTCTTCCAGAATCTGCCCTTTTTGTGAGCTCAAAACAACCTGCTTCAATTGTTTTTCCTTCCCAACCTTTAATAACGTACCTAAATTGAAAATAAAAACTAAGAAATGAAGGAACAAACAAAATCAAACAAACAAACAACTAATGCAAACAAACTAGCTAAATAAGAGAACAGTAGAAAGAAAATAAATAAGTTAATGAAGAAAATAATAGCTGAAGTAGAAGAAAAAGAAGAAGGAAAAGAGGATGATTGTCACAAATGTATTATTTGAATAGAGTTTCAAAGTTTCATATCTTAAGCTCACCTTCAACTACTCTGTATTTTGCTGCTTTAGATCTGAGCTTCCGCTTAAGATCCTTCTGAGCTTTTAGTGGAATCGACTGCCAATTCTCCGGATACTTCTGCTGAGTGATATACTGTTTTAATGACTCGGCTTCTTCATCGTCCATAATTACAGTAGTATAACTTGAATAATATTAAATTTAGGTTGCCTAAGTTAAGCAGAAAATAATTAGATACATAAATTAATAATAGGTAGAAATCCTGTCAAATTTTAATTACATAGAATTAAAATAAATGGCATCCAACTAGAGCATTAGGGAAATTTTTCCGAGGGGAAGGAATTCCCTAGTGAAATTTTTCCGGGGGGAAACATTTCCCTAGGGAAAATTTTCTGGGGGGAAAAATTTCCCTAGGGAAATTTTTCCGGGGGGAAAGTTTCCACGGGGGAAAATTTTCCCTGTGACACCCACAATCTCACTCGTGCCTATCTATGAAAATACCACAACTAGATGAAAATTCAATATGAAGCCCACAAAATATATATTTTCAGCCAAAAACAATAGAATTTACAAATTAGCAAACACTTCACGAAATCGGCCACAATAAATCTAGTCTCCGCTCCGCTGCCTGTAAATCGTAAAGACGAGTACAACCCATAAACCAGACCTAACAACACCAATCACTGACGAACACTACTTATATATTTGAATTCAAAAGGTGAATACGTAAGATAAATATAATACATCGGTAGCTAAAAGTCATTTGCATGTAACGTTCAAACGGACATTCCCAACAATTCATGTAGAAAGAAAAAGGGATTAGCGATTAATATTTCACAAATTACCCCCTCTTTTGAGTCGCGCGCCCCCGCCGGGAGTACCGAAAAGCAAACCAATCAAAAGATTAGATTAAAATTGAAATTAGCCTAAGTAACTTTACTACCAGTACGATAAAACGCATTTTAGTAGAAATTGCAAAATCTACAACCTAAAACTACTGTAAATACAAACCTAAAACTATCATAAATTTTAGTAACAATCTAATAGATATATAAGGTAAATTTTCAGTCTCTATTTGATAAGTGTAAACAATTACTTAAATAGTAGAACGCAAGCACACAATCCCTCAGTTTATTTCAAATATAAAATACCTATTGCAAATGAAATATTTAATTATAAGGATTCTATAAACTCCCTCGATTGTGATGCATGGTTGAACTCTTATTTCGAAAATATTTTTTCGATTCGAAAACTTTTCATGCGATTGCCATCGATCTCAACTTAAGGATAATGTTCACTACCATATAATTACTGGTTATTATAAAGCATTAGAAAATAATACATTAGAATTCTTGTTCAGTAAGGGCCCTAAGTATAGAATTTCACAAAAATCTTGAAAACTGCAAACTATTAAGGATACTTATGAAGGAATCAATAAATATATTGAAAAAATAATTAGGAAATATCACTGAGATAATCGAAAGCTGAATATATGGGGTAATAAGGTAAAAACAGAAATCTCGTCTTTCATAAAAAATGTTACTATTAATGACAGCCCATATCAAACATACGACTTACATAACTTATTA
>JASAND010022838.1:0-33501 GCA_030248195.1 Trissonchulus latispiculum | reverse complement strand
CTACACTCCTAATCTACATCCCAATCTACAGGGGTGTAGATTGGGTGCAGATTACTAGATTACTAGATTGTAGATTATTAGAGTGGTAAGTAATCTACACCCCTAATCTACACCCCTGTAGGGGGGGGGGCAGAGTAGGGAGGGAGAGTGGTAAGTAATCTACACCCCAAACTACACCCCAATCTACAAGGTGTAGATTGGGTGTAGATTACTAGATTAGATTACTAGATTGTAGATTATTAGATTGGTAAGTAATCTACACCCCTAATCTACACCCCAATCTACAGGGGTGTAGATTGGGTGTAGATTACTAGATTATTAGATTGTAGATTATTAGATTGGTAAGTAATCTACACCACTAATCTACACCCCTGTAGATTGGGGGGTAGATTAGGGGTGTAGATTGGTAAGTAATCTACGCCCCAATCTACACCCCAGATTGGGGTGTAGATTAGGGGGTGTAGATTACTAGATTACTAGATTACTAGATTGTAGATTATTAAATTGGTAAGTACCCCCCTACCATCTACACCCCTGTAGATTGGGGTGTAGATTAGGGGTGTAGATTGGTAAGTAATCTACACCCCTGTACACCCCAATCTACTCCCCTGTAGATTGGGATGTAGATTAGTTGTGTAGATTGGTAAGTAATCTACCTCAATCTACACCGCTGTAGTTAGGGGTGTAGATTACGTTAGTAATCTACACCCCAATCTACAGGGGTGTAGATTGGGGTGTAGATTACTAGATGTAGATTACTTGTAGTAAGATCTAAGTAATCTACACCCCAATCTACACCCCTGTTGATTGGGGTGTAGATTAGGGTGTAGATTGGTAAGTAATCTACACCCCAATCTACACCCCAACCCACAGTTGGGGTAGATTGGGTGTAGATACTAGATTATTAGATTGTAGATTGTTGGGGGGGGGGGGAATCTACACCCCTAATCTACACCAAAATCTACAGGGGTGTAGATTGGGTGTAGATTACTAGATTACTAGATTGTAGATTATTAAATTGGTAAGTAATCTACACCCCTAATCTACACCCCTGTAGATTGGGGTGTAGATTAGGAGTGTAGATTGGTAAGTAATCTACACCCCAATCTACACCCCTGTAGATTGGGGGGTAGATTAGGGGTGTAGATTGGTAAGTAATCTACACCCCTAATCTACACCCCTGTAGATTGGGGTGTAGATTAGGGGTGTAGATTGGTAAGTAATCTACACCCCTCTACAGGGGTGTAGATTGGATTATGGTGTAGATTGGTAAGTACTCTACACCCCAAACTACACCCCAATCTACAGGGGTGTAGATTGGGTGTAGATTACTAGATTATTAGATTGTAGATGGTTGGTGTGGTAAGTAATCTACCCTCCTATTCTACATCCCCAATCTACAGGGGTGTAGATTGGGTGCAGATTACTAGATTACTAGATTGTAGATTATTAGATTGGTAAGTAATCTACACCCCTAATCTACACCCCTGTAGATTGGGGTGCAGATTAGGGATGTAGATTGGTAAGTAATCTACACCCCAAACTACACCCCAATCTACAGGGTGTAGATTGGGTGTAGATTACTAGATTATTAGATTGTAGATTATTGGATTGGTAAGTAATCTACACCCCTAATCTACACCCCAATCTACAGGGGTGTAGATTGGGTGTAGATTACTAGATTATTAGATTGTAGATTATTAGATTGGTAAGTAATCTACACCACTAATCTACACCCCTGTAGATTGGGGGGTAGATTATTGGCGTAGACTGGTAAGTAATCTACACCCCTAATCTACACCCCAATCTACAGGGGTGTAGATTACTAGATTACTAGATTGTAGATTATTAGATTGGTAAGTAATCTACACCCCAATCTACACCCCTGTAGATTGGGGGTAGATTAGGGGTGTAGATTGGTAAGTAATCTACACCCCAATCTACACCCCTGTAGATCGGGGTGTAGATTGGTAAGTAATCTACACCCCTAATCTACACCCCAATCTACAGGGGTGTAGATTGGGGTGTAGATTACTAGATTATTAGGGTGTAGATTATTGGGTAAGTAATCTACACCCCTAATCTACACCCCAATCTACATGGGGTGTAGATTGGGTGTAGATTGCTAGATTATCTACACCCCAATCTACACCCCTGTAGATTAGATTGGGTGTAGATTATGCGTAGATTGGTAAGTAATCTACACCCTAATCTACACCCCAATCTACAGATTGGGGTAGATTACTAGATTAGATTAGGGGGTGTAGATTGGTAAGTAATCTACACCCCAGTCTACACCCCTGTAGATTGGGGTGTAGATTATGGGTGTAGATTGGTAAGTAATCTACACCCCAATCTACACCCCTGTAGATTGGGGGTAGATTAGGGGTGTAGGTTGGTAAGTAATCTACACCCCTGTAGATTGGGGTGTAGATTAGGGGTGTAGATTGGTAAGTACTCTACACCCCTTACAAACTACACCCCAATCTACAGGGGTGTAGATTGGGTGTAGATTACTAGATTATTAGATTGTAGATTATTGGATTGGTAAGTAATCTACACTCCTAATCTACATCCCAATCTACAGGGGTATAGATTGGGTGCAGATTACTAGATTACTAGATTGTAGATTATTAGATTGGTAAGTAATCTACACCCCTAATCTACACCCCTGTAGATTGGGGTGCAGATTAGGGATGTAGATTGGTAAGTAATCTACACCCCAAACTACACCCCAATCTACAGGGTGTAGATTGGGTGTAGATTACTAGATTATTAGATTGTAGATTATTGGATTGGTAAGTAATCTACACCCCTAATCTACACCCCAATCTACAGGGGTGTAGATTGGGTGTAGTTTAGGAGATTATTAGATTGTAGATTATTAGATTGGTAAGTAATCTACACCACTAATCTACACCCCTGTAGATTGGGGGGTAGATTAGGGGTGTAGATTGGTAAGTAATCTACACCCCTAATCTACACCCCAATCTACAGGGGTGTAGATTACTAGATTACTAGATTGTAGATTATTAGATTGGTAAGTAATCTACACCCCTAATCTACACCCCTGTAGATTGGGGTGCAGATTAGGGGTGTAGATTGCTAAGTAATCTACACCCCTGTAGATTGGGGTGTAGATTAGGGGTGTAGATTGGTAAGTACTCTACACCCCAAACTACACCCCAATCTACACCGCTAGATTGGGGTGTAGATTGGGGTGTAGATTACAGGGGTGTAGATTGTAGATTATTAGATTGGTAATTAGATTGTAATCTACACCCCTAATCTACACCCCTGTAGATTGGGGTTTAGATTAGGTGTGTAGTTTGGTAAGTAATCTACACCCCAATCTACATCCCTGTAGATTGGGGTGTAGATTAGGGGTGTAGATTGGTAGATTACACCAATCTACACCCCTAATCTACACCCCTGTAGATTGGGGTGTAGATTAGTGGTGTAGATTATTGGTAAGTAATCTACACCCCTAATCTACACCCCACTCTACAGGGGTGATTGGGTGTAGATTACTAGATTACTAGATTGTAGATTATTAGATTGGTAAGTAATCTACACCCCTAATCTGCACCCCTGTAGATTGTTGGGTAGATTAGGGATGTAGATTGGTAAGTAATCTACACCCCAATCTACACCCAATCTACAGGGTGTAGATTGGGTGTAGATTACTAGATTATTAGATTGTAGATTATTGGATTGGTAAGTAATCTACACCCCTAATCTACACCCCAATCTACAGGGGTGTAGATTGGGTGTAGATTACTAGATTATTAGAATGCAGATTATTAGATTGGTAAGTAATCTACACCACTAATCTACACCCCTGTAGATTGGGGTGCAGATTAGGGATGTAGATTGGTAAGTAATCTACACCCCTAATCTACACCCCAGTCTACACCCCTGTAGATTGGGGTGTAGATTAGGGGTGTAGATTGGTAAGTAATCTACACCCCAATCTACACCCCTGTAGATTGGGGTGTAGATTAGGGGTGTAGATTGGTAAGTAATCTACACCCCAATCTACAGGGGTGTAGATTACTAGATTACTAGATTGTAGATTATTGGATTGGTAAGTAATCTACACCACTAATCTACACCCCATCTACAGGGTGTAGATTAGGGTGTAGATTAGGGTGTAGATTATTAGATCTGTAGATTGGGGTGTAGATTATGGGTGTAGATTGGTAAGTAATCTACACCCCAATCTACACCCCTGTAGATTGGGGGGTAGATTAGGGGTGTAGATTGGTAAGTACTCTACACCCCAAACTACACCCCAATCTACAGGGGTGTAGATTGGGTGTAGATTACTAGATTATTAGATTGTAGATTATTGGATTGGTAAGTAATCTACACTCCTAATCTACATCCCAATCTACAGGGGTGTAGATTGGGTGCAGATTACTAGATTACTAGATTGTAGATTATTAGATTGGTAAGTAATCTACACCCCTAATCTACACCCCTGTAGATTGGGGTGCAGATTAGGGATGTAGATTGGTAAGTAATCTACACCCCAAACTACACCCCAATCTACAGGGTGTAGATTGGGTGTAGATTACTAGATTATTAGATTGTAGATTATTGGATTGGTAAGTAATCTACACCCCTAATCTACACCCCAATCTACAGGGGTGTAGATTGGGTGTAGATTACTAGATTATTAGATTGTAGATTATTAGATTGGTAAGTAATCTACACCACTAATCTACACCCCTGTAGATTGGGGGGTAGATTAGGGGTGTAGATTGGTAAGTAATCTACACCCCAATCTACACCCCTGTAGATTCGGGTGTAGATTACTAGATTACTAGATTGTAGATTATTAAATTGGTAAGTAATCTACACCCCTAATCTACACCCCTGTAGATCTACATTAGGGGTGTAGATTAGGGTGTAGATTACTAGATTACTAGATTGTAGATTATTAGATTGGTAAGTAATCTACACCCCAATCTACACCCCTGTAGATTGGGGTGTAGATTAGGGGATTGTGTAGATAGATTGGTAAGTAATCTACACCCAAATCTACACCCCAATCTACAGGGTGTAGCTTGGGTGTAGATTACTAGATGACGAGATTGTAGATTATTGGATTGGTAAGTAATCTACACCCCAAATCTACACCACAATCTACAGGGGTGTAGATTGTGTGTAGATTGCTAGATTATTAGATTTTAGATTATTATATTGGTAAGTAATCTACAAAACTAATCTAATCTACACCCCTGTAGATTGGGGTGTAGATTAGGGGTGTAGATTGGTAAGTAATCTACACCCCAATCTACACCCCTGTAGATTGGGGGTAGATTAGGGTGTAGATTAGGGGTGTAGATTAGGTAAGAATCTACACCCCAATCTACACCCCTGTAGATTGGGGTGTAGATTAGTGGGTGTAGATTGGTAAGTAATCTACACCCCAATCTACACCCCAATCTACAGGGGTGGGTAGATTACTAGATTACTAGATTGTAGATTATTAGATTGGTAAGTAATCTACACCCCTAATCTACACCCCTGTAGATTGGGGTGTAGATTAGGGGTGTAGATTGGTAGATGGTAAGTAATATACACCCCAATCTACACCCCTGTCTAAGGGTGTAGATTGGGGTGTAGATTAGGGTGTGTAGATTGGTAAGTAATCTACACCCCTAATCTACACCCCAATCTAAGGGGTGTAGATTGGGTGTAGATTACTAGATTACTAGATTGTAGATTATTAGATTGGTAAGTAATCTACGCCCCTGTAGATTGGGATGTAGATTAGGGGTGTAGATTGGTAAGTAATCTACACCCCAGTCTACACCCCTGTATATTGGGGTGCAGATTAGGGATGTAGATTGGTAAGTAATCTACACCCCAAGCTACACCCCAATCTACAGGGTGTAGATTGGGTGTAGATTACTAGATTATTAGATTGTAGATTATTGGATTGGTAAGTAATCTACACCCCTAATCTACACCCCAATCTACAGGGGTGTAGATTGGGTGCAGATTACTAGATTACTAGATTGTAGATTATTAGATTGGTAAGTAATCTACACCCCTAATCTACACCCCTGTAGATTGGGGTGCAGATTAGGGATGTAGATTGGTAAGTAATCTACACCCCAAACTACACCCCAATCTACAGGGTGTAGATTGGGTGTAGATTACTAGATTATTAGATGTAGATTTTGGATTGTAAGTAATCTACACCCCTAATCTACACCCCTAAGGGGTGTAGATGATACTAGATAAGATGTAGATTATTAGATTGTAAGTAATCTACACCCCTAATCTACACCCCTGTAGATTGGGGTGTAGATTAGGGGTGTAGATTGGTAAGTAATCTACACCCCAATCTACACCCCTGTAGATTGGGGTGAGAAGGTGTAATTACTACACCCCAATCTACACCCCTGTAGATTGGGGTGTAGATTAGGGGTGTAGATTGGTAAGTAATCTACACCCCAATCTACACCCCTGTAGATTGGGGTGTAGAGTAGGAGTGGAGATTGGTAAGTATCTACACCCCAATCTACACCCCTTAGATGGTTAGATATTTGGTTAGATTGGTAATAATCTACACCCTAATCTACACCCCAATCTACAGGGGTGTGGATTGGGTGTAGATGACTAGAGTACTAGATTGTAGATTAATAGAGTAGAAAGTCATCTACACCCCTAATCTACACCCCTGTAGATTGGGGTGTAGATTAGGGGTGTAGATTGGTAATAATCTACACCCCAATCTACACCCCTGTAGATTGGGGTGTAGATTAGGGGTGTAGATTGGTAAGTAATCTACACCCCATCTACACCCCATCTACACCCTGTAGATTGGGGTGTAGATTATGGGTGTAGATGGGTAAGTAATCTACACCCCAATCTACACCCCTGTAGATTGGGGTGTAGATTAGGGGGGTAGGTTGGTAAGTAATCTACACCCCAATCTACACCCTGTAGATTGGGGTGTAGATTAGGGGTGTAGATTGGTAAGTACTCTACACCCCAAACTACACCCCAGTCTACAGGGGTGTAGATTGGGTGTAGATTACTAGATTATTAGATTGTAGATTATTGGATTGGTAAGTAATCTACACCCCAAACTACACCCCAGTCTACAGGGGTGTAGATTGGGTGTAGATTACTAGATTATTAGATTGTAGATTATTAGATTGGTAAGTAATCTACACCACTAATCTACACCCCTGTAGATTGGGGGGTAGATTAGGGGTGTAGTTTGGTAAGTAATCTACACCCCAATCTACACCGCTGTAGGGGTGTAGATTAAGTAATCTACACCCCAATCTACACCCCTGTAGATTGGGGTGTAGATTAGGGGTGTAGATTGGTAATAATCTACACCCCTAATCTACACCACTGTAGATTGGGGTAGTATTAGGTAGTGTAGATTGGTAAGTAATCTACACCCCAATCTACACCCCAATCTACAGGGGTGTAGATTGGGTGTAGATTACTAGATTATTAGATTGTAGATTATTAAATTGGTAAGTAATCTACACCCCTAATCTACACCCCCTGTAGATTGGGGTGTAGATTAGGGTGTAGATTGGTAAGTAATCTACACCCCAATCTACACCCCTGTAGATTGGGGTGTAGATTAGGGGTTTGAGATTATAGATTGGTAAGTAATCTACACCCCAATCTACACCCCTGTAGATTGGGGTGTAGATTAGGGGTGTAGATTGGTAAGTAATCTACACCCCAATCTACACCCCTGTAGATTGGGGTGTAGATTATGGGTGTAGATTGGTAAGTAATCTACACCCCAATCTACACCCCAATCTACAGGGGTGTAGATTGGGTGTAGATTACTAGATTATTAGATTGTAGATTATTAGATTGGTAAGTAATCTACACCACTAATCTACACCCCTGTAGATTGGGGTGTAGATTATGGGTGTAGATTGGTAAGTAATCTACACCCCAATCTACACCCCTGTAGATTGGGGTGTAGATTAGGGGTGTAGATTGGTAAGTAATCTACACCCCAATCTACACCCCTGTAGATTGGGGGGTAGATTAGGGGTGTAGATTGGTAAGTAATCTACACCCCAATCTACACCCCTGTAGATTGGGGTGTAGATTAGGGGTGTAGATTGGTAAGTAATCTACACCCCAAACTACACCCCAATCTACAGGGGTGTAGATTGGGTGTAGATTACTAGATTATTAGATTGTAGATTATTGGATTGGTAAGTAATCTACACTCCTAATCTACATCCCAATCTACAGGGGTGTAGATTGGGTGCAGATTACTAGATTACTAGATTGTAGATTATTAGATTGGTAAGTAATCTACACCCCTAATCTACACCCCTGTAGATTGGGGTGCAGATTAGGGATGTAGATTGGTAAGTAATCTACACCCCAATCTACACCCCAATCTACAGGGTGTAGATTGGGTGTAGATTACTAGATTATTAGATTGTAGATTATTGGATTGGTAAGTAATCTACACCCCTAATCTACACCCCAATCTACAGGGGTGTAGATTGGGTGTAGATTACTAGATTATTAGATTGTAGATTATTAGATTGGTAAGTAATCTACACCCCTAATCTAATCTACACCCCTGTAGATTGGGGGGTAGATTAGGGGTGTAGATTGGTAAGTAATCTACACCCCAATCTACACCCCATCTACAGGGTGTAGATTGGGGTGTAGATTACTAGATTACTAGATTGTAGATTATTAGATTGGTAAGTAATCTACACCCTAATCTACACCCCTGGGTAGATTGGGGTGTAGATTACTAGATTACTAGATTGTAGATTATTAGATTGGTAAGTAATCTACACCCCTAATCTACACCCCTGTAGATTGGGGTGTAGATTAGGGTGTAGATTGATTACACCCAATCTACAGGGTGATTGGGTGTAGATTATAGATTGTAGATTATTAGTAATTCTACACCCCTGTAGATTGGGGTGTAGATTAGGGGTGTAGATTGGTAAGTAATCTACACCCCTAACTACACCCCAATCTACAGGGGTGTAGATTGGGTGCAGATTACAAGATTACTAGATTGTAGATTATTAGATTGGTAAGTAATCTACACCCCTAATCTACACCCCAATCTACAGGGGTGTAGATTGGGTGTAGATTACTAGATTATTAGATTGTAGATTATTAGATTGGTAAGTAATCTACACCCCAATCTACACCCCTGTAGATTCGGGTGTAGATTAGGGGTGTAGATTGGTAAGTAATCTACACCCCAATCTACACCCCACTGTAGATTGGGGTGTAGATTAGTAATTAATATTGAGGGTTATTAGATTGGTAAGTAATCTACACCCTAATCTACACCCCAATCTACAGGGGTTGTAGATTACTAGATTACTAGATTGGGGTGTAGATTATTTGATTGGTAAGTAATCTACACCCCTAATCTACACCCCTGTAGATTGGGGGGTAGATTAGGGGTGTAGATTGGTAAGTACTACACCCACCCCTGTAGATTGGGGTGTAGATTAGGTGTTATTAGGTAATCTACACCCCACTCTACACCCCTGTAGATTGGGGGGTAGATTAGGGGTGTAGATTGGTAAGTAATCTACACCCCTGTAGATTGGGGTGTAGATTAGGGGTGTAGATTGGTAAGTACTCTACACCCCAAACTACACCCCAATCTACAGGGGTGTAGATTGGGTGTAGATTACTAGATTATTAGATTGTAGATTATTGGATTGGTAAGTAATCTACACTCCTAATCTACATCCCAATCTACAGGGGTGTAGATTGGGTGCAGATTACTAGATTACTAGATTGTAGATTATTAGATTGGTAAGTAATCTACACCCCTAATCTACACCCCTGTAGATTGGGGTGCAGATTAGGGATGTAGATTGGTAAGTAATCTACACCCCAAACTACACCCCAATCTACAGGGTGTAGATTGGGTGTAGATTACTAGATTATTAGATTGTAGATTATTGGATTGGTAAGTAATCTACACCCCTAATCTACACCCCAATCTACAGGGGTGTAGATTGGGTGTAGATTACTAGATTATTAGATTGTAGATTATTAGATTGGTAAGTAATCTACACCACTAATCTACACCCCTGTAGATTGGGGGGTAGATTTAATGGTGTAGATTGGTAAGTAGTCTACACCCCAATCTACACCCCACTCTACAGGGGTGTAGATTACTAGATTACTAGATTGATTAATTGGTACCGATTGTGGTGTACATTAGGGGTGTAGATTGGTAAGTAATCTACACCCCAATCTACACCCCTGTAGATTGGGGTGTAGATTAGGGGTGTAGATTGGTAAGTAATCTACACCCCAATCTACACCCCTGTACACCCCAATCTACACCCCTGTAGATTGGGGTGTAGATTAGGGGTGTAGATTGGTAAGTAATCTACACCCCAATCTACACCCCTGTAGATTGGGGTGTAGATTAGGGGTGTAGATTGGTAAGTAATCTACACCCCAATCTACACCCCTGTAGATTGGGGTGTAGATTAGGGGTGTAGATTGGTAAGTAATCTACACCCCAATCTACACCCCAATCTACATGGGTGTGGATTACTAGATTACTAGATTGTAGATTATTAGATTGGTAAGTAATCTACACCCTAATCTACACCCCTGTAGATTGGGGTGTAGATTAGGGGTGTAGATTGGTAAGTAATCTACACCCCAATCTACACTCCTGTAGATTGTTGGGTAGATTAGGGGTGTAGATTGGTAAGTAATCTACACCCCAATCTACACTCCTGTAGATTGTTGGGTAGATTAGGGGTGTAGATTGGTAAGTAATCTACACCCCTGTAGATTGGGGTGTAGATTGGGTGTAGATTACTAGATTATTAGATTGTAGATTATTGGATTGGTAAGTAATCTACACCCCTAATCTACACCCCAATCTACAGGGGTGTAGATTGGGTGCAGATTACACTAGATTAGGGGTGTAGATTGGTAAGTAATCTACACCCCTAATCTACACCCCTGTAGATTGGGGTGCAGATTAGGGATGTAGATTGGTAAGTAATCTACACCCCAAACTACACCCCAATCTACAGGGGTGTAGATTGGGTGTAGATTACTAGATTATTAGATTGTAGATTATTGGATTGGTAAGTAATCTACACCCCTAATCTACACCCCAATCTACAGGGGTGTAGATTGGGTGTAGATTACTGGATTATTAGATTGTAGATTATTAGATTGGTAAGTAATCTACACCACTAATCTACACCCCTGTAGATTGGGGGGTAGATTATGGGTGTAGATTGGTAAGTAATCTACACCCCAATCTACACCCCTGTAGATTGGGGGTAGATTAGGGGTGTAGGTTGGTAAGTAATCTACACCCCAATCTACACCCCTTGGTACCTGTAGATTGGGGTTTACATTAGGGGTGTATATTGGTCACTAATCTACACCCCTAATCTACACCCCTGTAGATTGGGGTGCAGATTAGGGTGTAGACTGGTAAGTAATCTACACCCCAATCTACACCCCAATCTACAGTTGGGTGTAGATTACTAGATTATTAGATTGTAGATTACTGGATTAGTAAGTAATCTACACCCCTAATCTACACCCCTGTAGATTGGGGTGTAGATTAGGAGTGTAGATTGGTAAGTAATCTACACCCCAATCTACACCCCTGTAGATTGGGGGGTAGATTAGGGGTGTAGATGTGTAAGAAATCTACACCCCAATCTACACCCCTGTAGATTAGGGGTGTAGATTGGGGTGTAGATTGGTAAGAAATCTACAACCCAATCTACACCCCCATCTACAGGGCTGTAGATTACAACATTCCTAGATAGTAGATCATTACATTTGTAATTAATCTACACCCCTTATCTACACCCCTGTAGATTGGGGTAGATTAGGGGTGTAGATTGGTAGTACACCCCAATCTACACCCCTGTAGATTGGGGTAGATAGATTACACCCTAATCTACACCCCTGTAGATTGGGGGGTGTGTAGATTGGTAAGTACTCTACACCCCAAACTACACCCCAATCTACAGGGGTGTAGATTGGGTGTAGATTACTAGATTATTAGATTGTAGATTATTGGATTGGTAAGTAATCTACACCCCTAATCTACACCCCTGTAGATTGGGGTGTAGATTAGGGGTGTAGATTGGTAAGTACTCTACACCCCAAACTACACCCCAATCTACAGGGGTGTAGATTGGGTGTAGATTACTAGATTATTAGATTGTAGATTATTGGATTGGTAAGTAATCTACACTCCTAATCTACATCCCAATCTACAGGGGTATAGATTGGGTGCAGATTACTAGATTACTAGATTGTAGATTATTAGATTGGTAAGTAATCTACACCCCTAATCTACACCCCTGTAGATTGGGGTGCAGATTAGGGATGTAGATTGGTAAGTAATCTACACCCCAAACTACACCCCAATCTACAGGGTGTAGATTGGGTGTAGATTACTAGATTATTAGATTGTAGATTATTGGATTGGTAAGTAATCTACACTCCTAATCTACACCCCAATCTACAGGGGTGTAGATTGGGTGTAGATTACTAGATTATTAGATTGTAGATTATTAGATTGGTAAGTAATCTACACCACTAATCTACACCCCTGTAGATTGGGGGTAGATTATTGGCGTAGACTGGTAAGTAATCTACACCCCTAATCTACACCCCAATCTACAGGGGTGTAGATTACTAGATTACTAGATTGTAGATTGTATTATAGATTGGTAAGTAATCTACACCCCTAATCTACACCCCTCTACAGATTGGGTGTAGATTAGAGTAGATTATAGATTGTAGATTATAGATTGGTAAGTAATCTACACCCCAATCTACACCCCTGTAGATTGGGGTGTAGATTAGGGGTGTAGATTGGTAAGTAATCTACACCCCAATCTACACCCCTGTAGATTGGGGTGTAGATTAGGGGTGTAGATTGGTAAGTAATCTACACCCCAATCTACACCCCTGTCGATTGGGGTTATAGGGTAGATTGGGTGTTTAGATTACTAGATTACTAGATTAGATTGTAGATTATTAGATTGGTAAGTAATCTACACCCCTAATCTACACCCATGTAGATTGGGGTGTAGATTAGGGGTGTAGATTGGTAAGTAATCTACACCCCAATCTACACCGCAATTTACAGGGGTGTAGATTGGGTGTAGATTACTAGATTACTAGATTGTAGATTATTGGATTGGTAAGTAATCTACACCCCTAATCTACACCCCAATCTACAGGGGTGTAGATTAGGGTGTAGATTACTAGATTACTGGATTGTAGATTATTAGATTGGTAAGTAAGTCTACACCCCTAATCTACACCCCTGTAGATTGGGGTGTAGATTAGGGGTGTAGATTAGGGGTGTAGATTGGTAAGTAATCTACACCCCAATCTACAGGGGTGTAGATTGGGTGTAGATTACTAGATTATTAGATTGTAGATTATTAGATTAGTAAGTAATTTACACCCCTAATCTACACCCCAATCTACAGGGGTGTAGATTGGGTGTAGATTACTAGATTACTAGATTGTAGATTATTAGATTGGTAAGTAATCTACACCCCTAATCTACACCCCTGTAGATTGGGGTGCAGATTAGGGATGTAGATTGGTAAGTAATCTACACTCCTAATCTACACCCCAATCTACAGGGGTGTAGATTGGGTGTAGATTACTAGATTATTAGATTGTAGATTATTGGATTGGTAAGTAATGTACACTCCTAATTTACATCCCAATCTACAGGGTGTAGATTAGGGGTGTAGATTACTAGATTATTAGATTGTAGATTATTAGATTGGTAAGTAATCTACACCACTAATCTACACCCCTGTAGATTGTGGTGTAGATTAGGGGTGTAGATTGGTAAGTAATCTACACCCCAATCTACACCCCTGTGGATTGTGGTGTAGATTACTGTGTAGATTGGTAAGTATCTACACCCCTAATCTACACCCCTGTAGATTGGGGTGTAGATTAGGGGTGTAGATTAGTAAGTAATCTACACCCCAATCTACACCCCTGTAGATTGGGGTGTAGATTAGGGGTGTAGATTGGTAAGTAATCTACACCCCAATCTACACCCCAATCTACAGGGGTGTAGAGTGGGTGTAGATTACTAGATTACTAGATTATTAGATTGTAGATTATTAGATTGGTAAGTAATCTACACCCCTAATCTACACCCCAATCTACAGGGGTGTAGATTGGGTGCAGATTACTAGATTACTAGATTGTAGATTATTAGATTGGTAAGTAATCTACACCCCTAATCTACACCCCTGTAGATTGGGGTGTAGATTAGGGGTGTAGATTTGTAAGTAATATACACCCCAATCTACACCCCTGTAGATTGGGGTGTAGATTATGGGTGTAGATTGGTAAGTAATCTACACCCCAATCTACACCCCAATCTACAGGGGTTGTAGATTGGGTGTAGATTCTGATTACTAGATTGTAGATTATTAGATTGGTAAGTAATCTACACCCCTAATCTACACCCCTGTAGATTGGGGTGCAGATTAGGGGCGTAGATTGGTAAGTAATCTACACCCCTAATCTACACCCCAATCTACAGGGGTGTAGATTGGGTGTAGATTACTAGATTATTAGATTGTAGATTATTAGATTGGTAAGTAATCTACACCCCTAATCTACACCCCAATCTACAGGGGTGTAGATTGGGTGTAGATTACTAGATTATTAGATTGTAGATTATTAGATTGGTAAGTAATCTACACCCCTAATCTACACCCCTGTAGATTGGGGTGTAGATTAGGGGTGTAGATTGGTAAGTAATCTACACCCCAAACTACACCCCTGTAGATTGGGGTGTAGATTAGGGGTGTAGATTGGTAAGTAATCTACACCCCAAACTACACCCCAATCTACAGGGGTGTAGATTGGGTGTAGATTACTAGATTACTAGATTGTAGATTATTAGATTGGTAAGTAATCTACACCACTAATCTACACCCCTGTAGATTGGGGTGTAGATTATGGGTGTAGATTGGTAAGTAATCTACACCCCAATCTACACCCCTGTAGATTGGGGGGTAGATTAGGGGTGTAGATTGGGTGTAGATTACTAGATTATTAGATTGTAGATTATTGGATTGGTAAGTAATCTACACTCCTAATCTACATCCCAATCTACAGGGGTATAGATTGGGTGCAGATTACTAGATTACTAGATTGTAGATTATTAGATTGGTAAGTAATCTACACCCCTAATCTACACCCCTGTAGATTGAGGTGTAGGTTCGGGGTGTGGATTTGGGTGTAGATTAGGTAATCTACACCCCAAATCTACACCCCAATCTACAGGGGTGTAGATTGGGTGTAGATTACTAGATTATTAGATTGTAGATTATTGGATTGGTAAGTAATCTACACCCCTAATCTACACCCCAATCTACAGGGGTGTAGATTGGGTGCAGATTACTAGATTACTAGATTGTAGATTATTAGATTGGTAAGTAATCTACACCCCTAATCTACACCCCTGTAGATTGGGGTGCAGATTAGGGATGTAGATTGGTAAGTAATCTACACCCCAAACTACACCCCAATCTACAGGGTGTAGATTGGGTGTAGATTACTAGATTATTAGATTGTAGATTATTGGATTGGTAAGTAATCTACACTCCTAATCTACATCCCAATCTACAGGGGTGTAGATTGGGTGCAGATTACTAGATTACTAGATTGTAGATTATTAGATTGGTAAGTAATCTACACCCCTAATCTACACCCCTGTAGATTGAGGTGTAGTTTACGGGTGTAGATTGGGGTGTAGATTACTTACCAATCTACACCCCAATCCACAGGGGTGTAGATTGGGTGTAGATTACTAGATTATTAGATTGTAGATTATTGGATTGGTAAGTAATCTACACTCCTAATCTACATCCCAATCTACAGGGGTGTAGATTGGGTGCAGATTACTAGATTACTAGATTGTAGATTATTAGATTGGTAGGTAATCTACACCCCTAATCTACACCCCTGTAGATTGGGGTGTAGATTTGCGGCGTAGACTGGTAAGTAATCTACACCCCTAATCTACACCCCAATCTACAGGGGTGTAGAGTGGGTGTAGATTACTAGATTACTAGATTACTAGATTGTAGATTATTAGATTGGTAAGTAATCTACACCCCTAATCTACACCGCCAATCTACAGGGGTGTAGATTACTAGATTACTAGATTGTAGATTATTAGATCGGTAAGTAATCTACACCCCTAATCTACACCCCTATAGATTGGGGTGCGGATTAGGGATGTAGATTGGTAAGTAATCTACACCTCAAACTACACCCCTGTAGATTGGGGTGTAGATTAGAGGTGTAAATTGGTAAGTAATCGACACCCCTAAACTACACCGCAGTTTACAGGGGTGTAGATTGGGTGTAGATTACTAGATTACTAGATTGTAGATTATTAGATTGGTAAGTAATCTACACCCCTAATCTACACCCCTGTAGATTGGGGTGTAGATTTGCGGCGTAGACTGGTAAGTAATCTACACCCCTAATCTACACCCCAATCTACATGGGTGTAGAGTGGGTGTAGATTACTAGATTACTAGACTGTAGATTATTGGATTTGTAAGTAATCTACACTCCTAATCTACGTCCCAATCTACAGGGGGCAGATTGGGTGCAGATTACTAGATTACTGGATTGTAGATTATTAGATTGGTAAGTAATCTACACCCCTAATCTACACCCCAATCTACAGGGGTGTAGAGTGGGTGTAGATTACTAGATTACTAGATTGTAGATTATTAGATTGGTAAGTAATCTACACCCCTAATCTACACCGCCAATCTACAGGGGTGTAGATTACTAGATTACTAGATTGTAGATTATTAGATTGGTAAGTAATCTACACCCCTAATCTACACCCCTATAGATTGGGGTGCGGATTAGGGATGTAGATTGGTAAGTAATTTACACCTCAAACTACACCCCTGTAGATTGGGGTGTAGATTAGAGGTGTAAATTGGTAAGTAATCGACACCCCTAAACTACACCGCAGTTTACAGGGGTGTAGATTGGGTGTAGATTACTAGATTACTAGATTGTAGATTATTAGATTGGTAAGTAATCTACACCCCTAATCTACACCCCTGTAGATTGGGGTGTAGATTTGCGGCGTAGACTGGTAAGTAATCTACACCCCTAATCTACACCCCAATCTACAGGGGTGTAGAGTGGGTGTAGATTACTAGATTACTAGACTGTAGATTATTGGATTGGTAAGTAATCTACACTCCTAATCTACGTCCCAATCTACAGGGGGTAGATTGGGTGCAGATTACTAGATTACTGGATTGTAGATTATTAGACTGGTAAGTAATCTACACCCCTAATCTACACCCCTGTAGATTGGGGTGTAGTTTACGGGTGTAGATTGGGGTGTAGATTACTTACCAATCTACACCCCAATCCACAGGGGTGTAGATTGGGTGTAGATTACTAGATTATTAGATTGTAGATTATTGGATTGGTAAGTAATCTACACTCCTAATCTACATCCCAATCTACAGGGGTGTAGATTGGGTGCAGATTACTAGATTACTAGATTGTAGATTATTAGATTGGTAAGTAATATACACCCCTAATCTACACCCCTGTAGATTGGGGTGCAGATTAGGGATGTAGATAGGTAAGTAATCTACATCCCAAACTACACCCCAATCTACAGGGTGTAGATTGGGTGTAGATTACTAGATTATTAGATTGTAGATTATTGGATTGGAAAGTAATCTACACTCCTAATCTACGTCCCAATCTACAGGGGGTAGATTGGGTGCAGATTACTAGATTACTAGATTGTAGATTATTAGATTGGTAAGTAATCTACACCCCTAATCTACACCCCTGTAGATTGAGGTGTAGTTTACGGGTGTAGATTGGGGTGTAGATTACTTACCAATCTACACCCCAATCCACAGGGGTGTAGATTGGGTGCAGATTACTAGATTACTAGATTGTAGATTATTAGATTCGTAGGTAATCTACACCCCTAATCTACACCCCTGTAGATTGGGGTGTAGATTTGCGGCGTAGACTGGTAAGTAATCTACACCCCTAATCTACACCCCAATCTACAGGGGTGTAGAGTGGGTGTAGATTACTAGATTACTAGATTACTAGATTGTAGATTATTAAATTGGTAAGTAATCTACACCCCTAATCTACACCGCCAATCTACAGGGGTGTAGATTACTAGATTACTAGATTGTAGATTATTAGATTGGTAAGTAATCTACACCCCTAATCTACACCCCTATGGATTGGGGTGCGGATTAGGGATGTAGATTGGTAAGTAATCTACACCTCAAACTACACCCCTGTAGATTGGAGTGTAGATTAGAGGTGTAAATTGGTAAGTAATCGACACCCCTAAACTACACCGCAGTTTACAGGGGTGTAGATTGGGTGTAGATTACTAGATTACTAGATTGTAGATTATTAGATTGGTAAGTAATCTACACCCCTAATCTACACCCCTGTAGATTGGGGTGTAGATTTGCGGCGTAGACTGGTAAGTAATCTACACCCCTAATCTACACCCCAATCTACAGGGGTGTAGAGTGGGTGTAGATTACTAGATTACTAGACTGTAGATTATTGGATTGGTAAGTAATCTACACTCCTAATCTACGTCCCAATCTACAGGGGGCAGATTGGGTGCAGATTACTAGATTACTGGATTGTAGATTATTAGATTGGTAAGTAATCTACACCCCTAATCTACACTCCTGTAGATTGGGGTGTAGTTTACGGGTGTAGATTGGGGTGTAGATTACTTACCAATCTACACCCCAATCCACAGGGGTGTAGATTGGGTGTAGATTACTAGATTATTAGACTGTAGATTATTGGTTTGGTAAGTAATCTACACTCCTAATCTACATCCCAATCTACAGGGGTGTAGATTGGGTGCAGATTATTAGATTACTAGATTGTAGATTATTAGATTGGTAAGTAATCTACACCCCTAATCTACACCCCTGTAGATTGGGGTGTAGATTTGCGGCGTAGACTGGTAAGTAATCTACACCCCTAATCTACACCCCAATCTACAGGGGGAGTGGGTGTAGATTACTAGATTACTAGATTGTAGATTATTAGATTGGTAAGTAATCTACACCCCTAATCTACACCCCAATCTACAGGGGTGTAGATTACTAGATTACTAGATTATAGATTATTAGATTGGTAAGTAATGTACACCCCTAATCTACACCCCTGTAGATTGGGGTGCGGATTAGGGATGTAGATTGGTAAGTAATCTACACCCCTGTAGATTGGGGTGTAGATTAGTTGTGTAGATTGGTAAGTAATCTACGCCCCTGTAGATTGGGGTGTAGATTAGTTGTGTAGATTGGTAAGTAATCTACGCCCCTGTAGATTGGGGTGTAGATTAGGGGTGTAGATTGGTAAGTAATCTACACCCCAATCTGCACCCCTGTAGATTGTTGGGTAGATTAGGGGTGTAGATTGGTAAGTAATCTACACCCCAATCTACACCCCTGTAGATTGGGGTGTAGATTAGTTGTGTAGATTGGTAAGTAATCTACGCCCCTGTAGATTGGGGTGTAGATTACGGGTGTAGATTACTTACCAATCTACACCCCTAATCTACACCGCAATCTACAGGGGTGTAGATTGGGTGTAGATTACTAGATTATTAGATTGTAGATTATTAGATTAGTAAGTAATTTACACCCCTAATCTACACCCCAATCTACAGGGATGTAGATTGGGTGCAGATTACTAGATTATTAGATTGTAGATTATTAGATTGGTAAGTAATCTACACCACTAATCTACACCCCTGTAGATTGGGGGAGATTAGGGGTGTAGATTGGTAAGTAATCTACACCCCAATCTACACCCCTGTAGATTGGGGTGTAGATTAGGGGTGTAGATTGGTTAGTAATCTACACCCCAATCTACACCCCTGTAGATTGGGGTGTAGATTATTGGCGTAGACTGGTAAGTAATCTACAGCCCTAATCTACACCCCAATCTACAGGGGTGTAGATTACTAGATTACTAGATTATTATATTAACTACCGGCAAACTGTCCGGTATTTACCGGTAATTAGAGAGGCTTAGCGATTACAGGTAAACCCTATTGGGTGGAACCGTCTCGAAAATAGAGCCCTAACTAAATAACCTACCCTAATAGAAGATAAATAAAGGCTTCATTAGTTTACTTTAAGGTGCTGGTATCCTTTTGTGCAGTGCTTTTGTCGTGACTTTTCGAAACGCTATAACTTTCGCAATTTTGGGAGTTGCAAATAGCTTTATACAGCGTTTTAAAGCTTATAACCTGTACATTAACATGAGCTTAAGAAACTAGCAAAATTGGCAAAAAATAGCAAAAAAATTGCCGACATGCTGAATCTGACCAACTTAATTTTTACCCAAAATTTTTGAACATCGGTTTTCCAAAAATTTCCAATCGGCCAAAATTTCTTCTTGTGTCATGATATGAAGGACATGTGGGCCGAGGGACATTTTTTTGGATTTGGCTCAGCAAGTCTCAATACTCCAGAAAATCCGGCAAATGCGCGATGACACGAAATTTCGCAACTTTCTATTCCGTTTTCTCACAATTGGAGCTGTTTTAGCTCAAACCAAGAAAAATGTCCCTCCGCAATAGGGCGAATTTTCATTCAGCCAAAAATCACGCGAATCCATTGGATAGTTTTCGAGAAATCATTGTTCAAAACAAAATAATAGCAATTTTGCCAAAATGGTTTTTCGGCGAATTCTCCAGCTTAAAGCAACGAACTCCAGCGAATAGGTATTGATAAAATGCGCAATTGGACGGTGTATCGATTGAGTATAAATTAGCCAAAATTGTCTGTAAGATTTGGCAGTAATTTTGAAAAAACCGATTTCTTGAAAAATGGTCATTTTTTGACCCCAAAAGTAGTTTTTGGTTTGTACTGCCTCAACCACTAGAGGTAGCTCAAAAGTTGTAAAAGCAAAAATGTTCATTTTGGTGCCCTCTTTCCAGCCATGACAACCAATCTGGTGTAGCGACTATGTACTGAGAGAATAAGGGCGAAAACCAAAACTTTCCTATCTTTGCACCTAAAAATCCGGGACTGGTCCCAGAATGTTAAAGAGCACGAATATAATGTATTTGGAAAGTTTCATCCACTTTCATAAAGAATTGAAGCTTGTAGGGTCGAATTTACACAAAGCGATACCAGCACCTTAAAGGACTTACGATTTTAATAGGCAATACAGATACCAATAAGGATACACTGCTAATAGAGAGCCCGCAGGCTACTGTTCACCAAGAAAGATACCCATCAACTGACTAATTGATTAATTTGGCTAATTAACGAAATGGTCAAAACCGAGGTTTCTACACAGTAGTGATAAAGAAATCATTCGAAAGAATAGTGAAATACACTTCGCGTAGCGAGTATTTAACATTATCCCCTGGCGAAAGATTTTAGCGCCTGATAAAATTTCCAAGTAGAAGAGAGAGATGCTACCATAACTGCTGAGAGTTTTAAGATGGTAAAGTTTAAGAGAAAAGTACTTTCAAGCATGGGCGACCAGTAAGCAACCATAAGAAGTCCTGGCGCATTTACTACCCATGATAACAAAAAGAACTTCAAGTAGTAAACCAAGTAGTTTACCAAAGAATAAAAGTTTTCAGAAAGATAATAGAAAAGTGGTAGCAAAAGATAATTCAGTAGTATAAGCTAAGAACCAAAAATAGGGGATTATACTTCAATATTACAACAAAGTAGATAGCATTTTAAAGCGAAGTAGTATTTCAATTTAGAGAATTAGAAAAGAGAAAATAATCGAAAGAAATAGTCGAGTAACGAACCCACAAATGAAAATAGTAGTACCCTTTAGCCACTATGAATAAAAAACCACAACAATCACACAAAATCCCACAATTACACACAAAACCTAACACACTTACAAATACGGTTACTAAGCGCTTAACAGTACACTAACTTCAATAGCTATACAGAGCTAAATACTACAGTTTATACTATTCAACAGTCCAAAAGAATAACGTATTACATTTACCTTTACAACAATTCAAAATTCCTCTAAATACAACAAAAAATATCCTTTACAACAGCAGAAAAAGATTAATATAACACATACAGCATACTGTTAAATGGATTTTGCACATGGCATTAAACTGCGTATTTTATAAAGTAACATATAGCTTACAGCTAACAGTTCAAAAGATTAATATAGGACATAAAGAATACAGAAAATAAGAGACAATACTCAAGATAACAGAAATACAGAGAAGTATGGAGAAATATAGAGAAGGAGCAGAAACTACCATGTACAGTGCTTTCCGTCCTAACTCAACTCTTGGGCCTAACTTAATCATCAGAAAGCAAAGAAGTAAATGGGAATTTAAAAAGAACAATAGAAGAACTAGAAAACATCAAACAATTTCACAAAAATCCTTAACCAAACTAAACCTAACTCTAAAACGAAAAACACATCAATTTTCTTTGCGCGAAAATAAGAATTTTTCAAAGTTCCTAACTCAAACCAACACAAAAGATAACACATATCAACGACTAACATCTATCAGCTAATCTATCCGTCCTATGATATCCCCCGGCGGAAAAGAATGAGTGCCTACGAATTCAACAAACCAGACAAATAACCTGACAAAAACCAACTAATTAAAGACTAAGACAAATACAGAAAATCACAACACAGTTCACAACAAAGAAAATTCCTAGCTAAACAAAACAAACAAACAAGGGAATGACAGAAAAGAGAAATGATTAATATAAGGCAAAAATTAAAGACACAGATTAAAGACAAAAATTAAAGTACATATATAAAGACTAACAAATAGACTAAATTCAAAAATTCTAAGTTCAAAAGTCTTTCGTTGTAAATGGCAGATACTGGGTTGAGGCACTAATTTTATGGCAGGGGACTCATCGGTGGATGTTGATTGAGCAATAAAGCACCGTTGAAAGCACCAAAAGAGAGCTGTAAAGCTGGAAAAGAAAAGGGGTTAAACATACAAAAAGACCCTAAAAATTTCCAAAATTGAGCCTCTTGATAGATGAAGCTAATAGCAAAAGTGAAAAGATAGAAAGATAGAAAAGAGAAAGATAGTAAAGAGTTGTCAAAGGATTTACAAAGATCATCTTTTTACAAAATGACTAAAGCTTCACTCCAAAGATTAAAAATGAGATTCTACTTAAGTACAAAACACATAATTACACCCAGTATACCATGTTTCTCCGAGCTTTAAAATCTAAGTTCAAGATAGAAAATGAAAAGAAATGTACACAGATAAGAGCTACTATACACCCTTGAAATGGCAAATCAGCTGAATTTAAGTGTAATGATAAAGATTAAAGATAAGAAACTACAACTAGATACTAAACGACTAAATAGCAAAAATACAAAGCAATTAACGAACTATCTGTACACAAAACCACAAAAACAAAAACAAAGATTAAACATAGATTTCCAAAATTCCAAACTAAATAAGTTCACCAAATTAATAGCTTCCGCTTAGCTTGCCCGCCAAAATAAACAATACAATCATAATCAATAAAGCTGTTCTATCTAAACCCTAAACTACTAAGTGCTGGCATCACATATTTTATGGTCTTTCGTTTATCATTAATAGACCTCTTTTGCCTCTTTTCGATGCCCTTTATATTTTGCACTTTTACAGCTTTCAGGATATGGGCTAAGCTGTCACGCATAATACTGAGATTCACAAAACAACAAACAAAAATACAAAAATGAAGTAGATTATGCATAGAATGCCTTAGAATAATGCAACAAAAATACCAGTTAACGAACAAAAGAAAAATACTGATTAAACACTGCAGAATATTTATATGAGCAAGCTAAACTTCTAAGCAAAGATTCTTCAAAGTAAACGTAAGATATGAGGCGTTTTAAGTAATGAACGTAGTATATAAGCCTCTTTAAGCATATAGCTTCAACAACAACAACAAAACAACTAAATAGCTTCAAAAATAATTGCTTGCCTATCCAAAAAGTACAAGAATTCCGTAATAAATTCCAAGAGGTAAACAACAAAACGTAGATTTGGTAAAAATAATAACACGTTAGCTTTCAAAAAAAATTACTGAAAATACGAAAAGTAGTAGTAACATAGCAAAAAGTAGTAATAACTTGCAAAAAGAAAAACTGGAAAAACAAAAAGTATAACGTAACCTTGACTACCGTACACGACAGACACTAATTGTAGTGACCTACAGTCAGCACATAGTGAAGGTAGTCGCGCACCAGCCAGAAGTTAAACATACAGGCTGTGCGTTTGTATGATATGAAAAACCCAGTGGCCAATTTTACTCCGGCGCGATGTTACGAATGCGCCCCGGTTCAGCACTGTAATTGGTATATTCCAGGCGAACCGATTCAGCTTGTAGAAACTCCTCACGTGCTTTGATCTTAGCACCCTTGCTCTTAGGTCGATGTTCACGTCGAAAATCAAAAGGTGTAGGCTCAAACAACAATCTCGTAGGTGGCAGTTCCATTCGCATTACCAAGGCAAAGAACAATGATTTCGCAAAGTTGGCAAACCGAAATAATAGAATTGATTTTCCTAAATTACAAAGTGCACATATAGTTGCTGTCTTTCGACACATTTTTATACGTAGCATATCCATCAGTGAAAAATAAATGCGGGTAGGGGTAAGTGAGGGAACCGGATATTTGGAAACGGTAAATTTTGAAAATTTGCAGCAGTAACTGCACATTCGAGACTATGTGGACTTGTAGTCTCTGCCGTCTCCGTTTCTTGTATTAGCAATTGCACTGATTGCTGTATTTCCGGTTGTTTAATAGTTACTTGTACGTCTTCTGATTCATCTACTTGTACTTGATTTTTATCTTCGTCGGTTAACATACAATGCTTTACAAGTACATCATCGTCATACGTATCTACGACATTAATATTATCATGCAACGTATCTACATCAATAACACCACTGTGAGCTGTTGGATCATCAATATCTATTCCCAACTCCTCCAGGGTCTCTGGGTTAATATCAGGTAACAATTTCAATCTATTGACATGAATTACCTTACTAATGTCACCTGTTTTCAAATTACGCAAACGCACGTTTTGATCAGACAAAATTTCTACAATTCTGTAGGGACCATCGTACTTTGGTGCCAATTTTGGTGTAGTTCCTTGAGCTACAGGTACTTGAGTAATGTTACCCATAACAAGTTGTCCCAGAGTAAAATTCTTCATACGTACGCGCTTATCATAACGTTGCTTAACAAGTTCCGCTTTATCAGAAATAATTTGAGCAGTAATATGCCAGTTTTCAGTTAAAGTCCGTATTAAAGAAGTCTTATAATTGACTAAAGATTCTACTGGCTTTTCAAGTTTATCAAACAACAAATCTTCTGGAACTTGAGCATCCCTTCCAAACAACATGAAATACGGTGTATCTTGAATAGTAGAATGAAACGATGTTCTATACGCATGCATTGCAAAAGCTAATTTAGTATCCCAATCACGCTGATTTACATCTACGTACTTCTTAACTATTTCCAGTATAGTTCCATTTACCCGTTCAACTAAGCCGTTTGACTGAGGATGATGGGCAGTGGTACGTAACTTTTTAGTACCCATTAATTTAAAAAGAGTATTAGTAACTTCTGCCTGAAAATTAGGACCTTGGTCAGTGATCACCTCAGTTGGTACTCCGTACAGTAAAATAAATTCATTCAAAAGAACACGTATAAGAGTTTCGGCTTTTTCATTTCGTAAGGGCCAAGCTTCTGCCCATCGGGTAAGTTGATCAATTACAACCAAAACACAAAAATTCTGCTTTTTACTAGTCGGGAAATGCATAACATCAGCGTAAATGCGTTCAAACGGTTTAGTCACTGGCGGATAAATTTTCATAGGCGCTTGAGGGTGCCTCGGCCCAATTGAAAATCGTGCACATACAATACAATTACGTATAAACAACTTAACATCAGTAAGTAACGTGGGCCAATAATATTTCACAGCTACTTTATAATGAGTTTGAGGTACACCCAAATGATCACCAGTATCAATATCAGAATGAAACCGTTCCAAAATATAATTGCGAAACTTTCTAGGTACGCATGTTAAACGAGCAGAACACTTTTTCTTTCGACCGTTGATGTCAGTACTAAATCGATACAACATTCCGTTTTCTTTAAGTTCGAAATTAGATTGATCACGTATTAGAGTCCAAGTCAAATCATCTTTAGGTAAAGTCCCTTTTTGCAAATATTCAATGAAAGCACTAAAGTCAGGATCAGTTTTAAGAGCTTGTGACCATTGGTCATCGGTATATTGCTCTATGACAAAGACTGGAGGGTACATATCACCAGTTACATCAAACTCATCAGATACGTACTGAAACTTATTCACAGATTTGCTAGTTTGATTCGCATCCTCAACTTCGCTGTTGTCATGTTCAACGACAGTCTGTTGTGGATTACGAGACAAACAGTCAGCTACAGGATTATCTACGCCTTTTCGATGTAAAGTCTGATAATTAAATTCAGAAAGTGCAATAGCCCATTTCGCAATTCGAGTATAGCCTTGATTTTTGGCATTTGCAAAAATATACTTAAGGGCTTCGTTATCAGTATACAAAGTGAATTGTCGATGACGTAGATAATGCTGAAAATGCTTACATGCCCAAACTACAGCAAGACCTTCCAACTCAACGATTTTATAGCGTTTTTCTGCACCAACTAAAGATCTACTAGCATAAGCTATTGGTTTAGGGTTTGTCTCTCCAGGTTGATCTTGTTCTAGAACAGCACCAAGACCCACAACACTAGCATCCGTTGTTAGAATAAAAGGCTTATCCCAATTTGGGTACGCAAGAACAGGTGCGTTTATTAAAGCTTGCTTTAGATTTTCAAAAGCCTGTTGGCATTTTTCATCCCAGTGAAAACCTTCATCCTTTTTAAGCAAGTTATTCATTGGTGCCGCAATAGAACTAAAGTTACTAATAAATCTCCGATAATATCCAGCCATACCTAAGAACCCACGCAATTGCTTAACAGTAATAGGTACTGGAAAATTCTTAACCGCAGTTACTTTACGTGGATCTGTTTCAATGCCCTTTTCGGAGATAAAATGACCAAGATATTCAACCTTTTTGCGGAAAAACACGCACTTTTTCATCTTTAGCCGTAAACCATGATCCGATAGTTTTTGAAAAACCATTTCTAGCATTTTCAAATGATGAGTTTCGTCGTTAGATGGAATTAACAAATCGT
Source organism: Trissonchulus latispiculum (assembly GCA_030248195.1). Taxonomy (NCBI): domain Eukaryota; kingdom Metazoa; phylum Nematoda; class Enoplea; order Enoplida; family Ironidae; genus Trissonchulus; species Trissonchulus latispiculum. The sequence goes on along the minus strand of JASAND010022838.1, from coordinate 6,177 downwards.
CAATATAAACAGGCAACTCAGTGAATATCCTTTCCATTATTCTTTGAAAAGTCGCAGGGGCATTCGTCAAACCAAATGGCATGACATTAAAGTGAAACAAACCCATATGCGAAATAAATGCCGTCTTTTCCTTATGGGGAGGAAACATCTCGATTTGCCAGTAGCCGCTATTTAAATCCAGAGTTGAAAAAAATTTCCCTTTACTGAACATATCAAGGATTTCATCTATTTTAGGTAAAGGGTAGCGGTCTTTTCGTGTTATTTTATTCAACTGACGATAATCAATAACAAATCGAGTTGTTCCATCCTTTTTGCCTACAAGCATGCATGGAGAAGACCATTGACTATCTGATGGAACACAAATCCCCTGTTCTAACATGTTCGTGATATGCTTTTCTATCTCCACTCGTTCCATTGGGTTCATCCGATATGCCTTTGCTGTTACAGGACCAGCCATTCCAGTATCAATTAAATGTTGTCCAGTACTGCATTTTCCCAAGTTGTCAGGTGTTGCAAACACATGTACGTACTTACGTATTAATTCCTTAAACTTACTTTTCGCCTTTTCTGAGCATTCAAATTTGTCCAAATGAGCTTCCTGGATGAATTGATCGTATAATTCCTGTTCAGTAGGTACTTTAGACTCACCTTCCGCTTGTTTTGACGTAGTAGGTACATCTACGTACGTATCCTCAACATTTGCAGAAAAAACTTCAGCATGCACAGACTTAGGTAAGTCATCTTCACATATATATTCTTGTTCTAGCCAGGTATCGCCCAATTGTAAAAATGATTCCTTGCCTTGACGATTTTTTAAAGTGACTAAGTCATCCGCATAAGCTAGTACCATTCCTGGATGTAGCTGAATTGGCTCATCGCTCAAATTCCAAACTTTGATTTCTTGAGCTTTTTCCTGTTTGGAAATTATACCAGGAACAATATAACAATCGTATTTTTCCAAAACTTTCGTGGAATTACGTACTAGTTTAGGCGTTTCTTCAAATCGTGAAGGCCAAGGAGCAATTCGCTCATTTACAATTGATGGTTTTGTACGTACGAATGGTAAGTCCCATTCATCATCAGAAACATTCACATCCAAAGTTTGTGGTCCTTCTTCGCATGAAATGGAGACCCATGACTCAGAATTCGCCGGTATACAAGTTCCAACTCGCAAACAAATATTCGAAACCGTAGGCCGTGCTTTTCCAACCATTTGCAAGATGCTACCTATTTGAGGCGCCCCCAGCAAAGGAACTTCCTTAAAAAGCGGATGGTATATAGAGTGACGACCCATGAGCATTGACCAATTGTAGAATGAAAGAAAATCCATACCCAAAAGAATGTCGTATGGACAAAAGTCACTGATCAAATACTCATGCGCCCACCTATAACCCTGAAAAGACAGTTCAAATTTGACTGAACCAGAAAAATTGATGGACGTTCCATTTGCTGCGGTAGCCTGCTCACAGGCACCATCTCCAAATGTCAAATTTTCCGGGCATTTTTGCTTTAAATGTTCGACAAAATTCTTAGAAACAACAGAAATGTTAGCGCCCGTATCAATAAGTGCTAAAGTATTCACGCCTCCCACTGATGCAACTATCAGGGGTGAATGCACAGGCGGTATTTTCGTCTGAGCACCAAGGAAATATTGATCCTGATGTACAAAAGCGGCCAAATAGTTCCGATTATTTGTCACGAAATCAGTTTTAGGAGCCTTATGTGGCTGATGACTTGAATTTTCGTCCAAATCTTCACTTTCGTTATCTGACGAATCTGACAGATTTTGGTCTGAACATGAACTTTCCGAAGAATCATACTCAAAAAGAAACCTTCCAGGAAAATCTGGGTCAGGAATCTTACAAGAACGCCTTTTCCGACCACGTTTCGATTTTTGTTTCGACTTTCTTCGTCCTGATGATGAATTATCGTCACTTTTATGCTTGATGTTACTGTTAGTTTCCCTCTCCACGTTCAAAAATGAATCTTTCGCTGCCTTTTCCTCTGGTTCAGGTGCCTCATCAATTGTTCTAAGACGATTTAATCGTGTAATAAACTGGTCTGGTGATGATTCCATAGTTATTTTCACGGTAGATGGCGTATTTGTATTTTTCACCTCAGACTTTTTATAAATTGAGGCATCTGAGCTATTTGCAGCATTAGTTGTACAGGTTTCATCTAGACTATTTGAAGCCTTCAGCATCGTGTCCCCTTGTGCAGGGACATTAGCCGTCGCGCTTGCACCTACAGATGATCCCTGACTACCTACCCCAGCTACACTAGTACTAGAAATTGGCGTAAGGCCAGGTGCCCCTTGCTGTGCTATATATTGGCGCCAATTTGTATTTGAGAAAGCGGCAAGATTTCCCATAGGAAACCTACTGTTTTCCCAAACACGCGCAGTGCTATTGTAATTTGAACCTTGATTCAAATTACTATTTATAGGCACAGCAAAAGACTGTCGGTCATTTTTATACCACTGAGTACTAGTACCGGGCAACCGGTTAGTACAAGGACCATTGTTCCAATAATTTTGGCTGGGAGGGGCGCCAACTCTGATTAAGACTAGGCGCTCCTCCACGCCAATTATTGGCAGAATAATTCACACGTGGAGTAAAAGTCGCATTATTAGAATAATTTATTCGACCACTAGAGTGGTTGGAGAAATTATTTCTACAGTTATACGTATTGCGAAAATTTCGCGAAAAAGTCGATTGAGATCGAAAATTGCTCGAATTTGGATAATTCACCGGTATTAACGGAATAATTCGTGGATTTTTCATCTTCCGTAATTCTGCTGGACTGATAGGTTCCAAAAATGTTACATTCTGAGGAGATCGAGGAACCAAGGGAGGAGGGCGGGCTTTTGTCAAAGCATTTACGAGTGTACGTATATCAACATTTTGCAAAAATTGTTGCAACTGAGACTGAAGTAAATTTCGGGGGTTTTCAGGAGAATTTTGAGATCGTTCACCCCGAGTTACATCTGCATACGTAGGGGTAAAAACCGCACAAATTTGATTTGCATGAAGCACTTTTTCATCTGGAAAAAGCTTCGAAAGCCCCTCTAGAAAATTTGGGGTTTTTTCTGACATAGAATTCACCTGCGGTTTTTCCTTCTCAGTATACGTACATTCGGTTTTTCCGGGAGGGGGGGTTATTGCGGAGGAGCTGCCCCGGAATTTGCCTGGCTCCCCGCTTGATGAAAATTCTGCAAGGCTTGAACCAACTGAGTAGCAGGATCAGCTTGCTGTTCAATGGGAGTCAAGAAATTCACACCTGATTTATTTTGACCATTCCCTCGAAAAACTTGCCCATTGGGAGACATAAAAATACTCGATTCTTGATTTCGATTTCCGAAATTAGCTCCCCGACGGCCTCCTCGACCGCCGCCTCTTCCTCGATTTCCTCTATTCCAATTTCGATTATTGGAATAGCCATCATTTTCAAAATTTGACTGGTTGTTGTAATAATTCCGGTTTCCGGGATAATTACGACGACCACCAAAATTTCTACGATTTTGGCTTCCTCTGCCACGAAAATTCTGATTATTTCGTTGATTCATGGCACATTGCGGTGATATATGACCTGGATTACCGCACGTATAACAGGTCCTTTGCTCCGTTTGAGCTTTTTCTGGCGGTTTTTCCTTCTTTTCCGTTGATGCCTGAACGGAATTTACCTCGCCAGAAGCTGTGCTCGTAGATGGTTGAGCATTTCCTGAGTCCGCTGACTCACCCTTAGTTGCTTCCAAAACCAAATCCCTTTGAGCATTTCGAATTTTCACCTTTTTGATTTCGTCTTCCAAAGACTGCAACCTTTTGTCCAAATCACCCGAACTTTCAGAACTTTCAATGGTAACAGAACAAACTTTCGCTTTAGATTTGGCCTTTTTATCCCTTTTATGGGATTTTTCAGGCTTTTCTGAAGCTTCCGACTCTGCGGAATCTGTCTCACACTCCTCTTCGAGTCGTGAGAGTTGGGTCACAATTTTACGTAATTTCGTCATAGAATGACCCCAACTTTCCAAATCTGTCAAAAGCGAAATTCCAAGTTTTCGTAAATCGGGTTTTAGACCTTTGCGCAGTTGCTCGAAAATTTTATCGGCTCTGTCATCCTCACTCTCGCCTGGAAAAGCTTTTTTCGCCAGCATTTCCAATTCAGACACAAAATCTTGAACGTTTTCCTCCTTTTTCTGAGTACGTACGTAAAATTTTCGAGAGTGTTCCACCGCAGTTTTCTGGACCGGTTCGTACAGAGTCTTCAAGAGTTTGACTGTTTCGTCATACGAAACTGGCATACCCAAGGAAGACAACCGGTGGATGACAGATTCACCCAACTTTGCCAATAAAATTGCATAAAATTTCTCTCTTTCGATGTTATTAGCCGTAGCAATGGCTTCAAAACTCAAAATCCAATCTTCCGGTGTGAGTTTTGTTTCACGCCCGTTATAATTACTCAGCCCTTTAAAAAGGGTAATAGAATTCTTCAATTCAGCCATTTTTTGTTCTTTTTCCAAACGTAAACGAGCAGCTTGACGTGTCTCCAGAGCGCGTCTTAAAATCACCAAATTTCGTATATTTTCGTCAATTTGGCCAAAAATTTGCCAAACTCTCTCCCAATTATTTACAGGAGGTAATTCTGCAAAAGGTAAGTCAATGATTATACGTAGAAACGAAAACTCTACGTAAAATTAGTCAAAATTCGTCAAAATCGCAGAAAAAAACACACTTGAAGTTATATACGTATACTAAAAATTTTGCGAAAATAACTTCTAGATCGCACTAATATTGCACAAAACTGTAAATTATAACTCAAAAACGTAATAATAGGCTACACAGAGCTTGAAAAATGTCTGAAAAACACAAAATTCGAAAATTTCGTGAAAATCGGGGGGGAGGTGATTTTTCAAAAATTCGAAAAATTCGCCTAAAATCACCTAAAATACTCAGAAAAATGTCTAGAATCGCTTTTTGCGTCTAGAATAACCCCTAGATAAGCTCAAATCGCACCAAAAATACTCAAAAATCGAATTGGGGGTATCTGGGGGGAAGTCAAAAATTGCAAAAATCGGCCTAAAATTGCAAAATTTTTGAAAATTCTGCCTTTCAAATTGCCTAAAAATAATTTACACGCTTGGGGGAGGACCCAACGAGTAATTTAAGGCCAGATTTGACCAAATTTGAGCAAAAATTGACCTTGGGGGGCCAATTGGGGGGGGGTCAAAAATTGACCTAAAATTCAAAAATTTTACGAAAATAACCTCAGTACAGCTTCTGTGAAGTCTTTAGAGCTGATTATTCCCCTGTTCAGGAATATTCAACCCCAAAGTGTGAAGGAAAACCACACAGAAAAATATTTTGAAAAAACTTTTAAAAAATTTTATTCCCGTCCTGGGGGATTGGGGGGAGGGGGGGAAATTCCCAAAACTACCTAAAATTTACTGGAAAATTAGTTATTGGGCTGCCCCAATAACTCCAGTCAATTCAGATTTACTTCCCCGATCCCAAATAACCTAAGGGGGGGTGGAGTTGGGGGGGGATTCCCCCGACCATGCTTCGTCAGCTCCAAAATTCATACTGATTTTAAAGTTGCACCCCACACAATAGGAGAATTTGAAAGTCTTCAAAACCAATTAAAAAGTATCACAAAAGAATCTCCTAATTAAGACGAATCGTTTGGTATAAAAATTATTCCATAAAACTCAAAATTGAGTTAGAAAATTATAAATGAAATTTCAAAAATTTCATGAAATTTTCACATGACAGACCGGACAATGTCACGTGTCACGGTCGCCAAATATTAACTACCGGCTAACTGTCCGGTATCAACCGGTAATTAAATGGCTAATCGATTGCAGGTATAGGCCTAGGGTGCAACCTACTTCGAAAATAGAACCCTAACTAATAGCCTACCCTAGTAAAAGATAAATAAAGGCATCACTTTAATGTAGGAACTTACAGACTTTATTAGAGAATGGCGTACCAATAATTAATCAAACACAGCAAATAATACGAAGATATACTGAATGTACTGATATACTGAGCCCGCAGGCGACTAACCGACACGAAAGATACACATCAACTGACTAATTGATTAATTTGGCTAATTAACGAAAGGGTCAAAACCGAGGTTTCTACACAGTAGTGATAAAGAAATCATTCGAAAGAATAGTGA
>JASAND010022837.1:0-32799 GCA_030248195.1 Trissonchulus latispiculum | reverse complement strand
TTTGGTTACAATAGGTAAAATTAATTTAAAAACTACAGTAGGTAGCGAGTTTTGTATAAAACACAAACTACAATAATAAAATCACAACAATTTTCAAGACATGAAATTCAAAACATAAAAACTTTTCTTAAATTATCAGTTCCCTCTTTTTGTCTTTTGAGTCTTGCCGAGCTGGACTCAAAGAGAAAATTTACAGTTACGAAAGAATGACATTCGTTACTCCAAATTGGCAATAAGGAAGACATAAAAGTCTTCCCTAAATTGAAGCAAAACTGGAAACTTGTGAGTTGGGTCTCGGCAACTCACAGAGCAAAGCAAAACTGTTAAAGTTCGCAGGCAGTTTGAGCTCCCTTGCTTAAAACCAAATAAAACCAACTTAATTAAATTTTTATTAACTTAACTTTCATTAATTAATAGTTAGAATATAGATTAATCTCAATAAACATAAACTTTAATTAAAGCTTAAAATGAAGTTCAAACTATTTAATGATCGTAACATCGATCAGGTCAGAAATTTGTTCGCGAAGCTAACGGTTGGTTTTGGGCTTATTTACAGAAGATCTGCTGAAAGCTTGGGTTTATAAAGTTTTAACCTAATTATTAATGTTAATAACGTGGAATTTTAATTAAAAGTTAATAGATCAAATCAAATTCGGAGGCCAACTTAAACTCATTATGTAAGTTTGCAACCGCTTGTAAAATGAGTCGAACCACAGAAAGAAAGTGCAATATTTTTTGATATTCTGAAAGAAAGCAAAATTTCGTTGCCGGTTTTAATGATATAAAAATTATACTAATTAATAATGTTAATTACAACGAAAATTAAGCGAAAACCACTGATATGTATAAAAAAATTCGTTTGTTCTGGGAAGTGGCTTGTGTAAAATTAAAATGAACCAGCGGCAAAATGCGGTTTTTCATAAACCGTATGAGCAGGTTTTGATCCATTCAGATATAACGCGAACTTTTTGATTGCATTTTCGACGGTAGTGAGTTTTTCCGACATACAGTTGTTTCGCCATAGTAAGAATCCCTAACTTGTACCACGTGGACCGTACTCGACAGTCGTTCTTACACCCGGGAGAATTCCCGTCTCGCGTCCATATTGGCAAAAGTTGAATTTTGCTCGAAACAACCCAACTTAAATTTGAAACCTGTCACTTTTCCAAATTAATTCATGTCTTAACTATGGCAATAATTAAAGATATCTACAATGGTAATCAGACACACTTTTCCAGATTCTCGTTTCAGCAGGAATCTGGGACCGAAACTTCATGTTAACTGTCATCACATTAACCTTTTTGGTTTATTTTGGAGCCGTCCTACCGTGTTCAGTTGGCACGCTACGATTTGGATTGAAATACAAATATGATCTTTTATTTGAACAAATTACGAGAAAAAATATTTATTTTTATTAAAGCAAATGCATATTGTACAAATCAATATTGTAGCCGTCATTTGGTGCCATTTTGCATCGTGTTAGTAGGCAATGCAGCTTACCATCTCGCTACATTAGGCCGCCAGAGCTCAGGGATTTTTGCCTAACCCTCTAAAAATTTGTTAAAATTTCGAAATTTTGTTTTAGTTTCGTGTAAGGGTCTCCCCATTGTACTGGTATTTTTCGTAGCTCAGTGCACACGGTTTTAATTTTTCATGTCAAATTCGAAAATTTTCTTTCTTATTAGTCTTGCCGGTATACGCATATAACTGTGCCTGTTTCTCCTCCAATTCCAAGCTTTAATGCAGTACGGCTTTTGGAGTGAGATACTACAGTTGGTTTCTGGGATTTGAGATAGGATGTTTTTCCAAAGTTTGTACTCATCTTACAAATAATTTTATTTCAGTAATTTTATCAGTTATTGCCGAGTTTTTGCATAATTGCATTTTAGAATGTTTCCCATCGTGGCAACAACAAGTATCATTCAAGTTCTATTTCCACCTATATCAGCTTGTGCTACATATCTGTATTTTTGTTAGATATTTCGGTTGTGTTGGTGCATTTTAGCCTATTTCTTAAAGATCAAAATGGGATTTAAACGACTCACCAATTGCCGGGCAAAAGTAAGTTTTTTTTTTTTCGACCCTCACGGCGGATTGAAAGAGCTAATTTGTCCGTTTTCACCCACCAATTAAAGAAACTGTAAATTTTGTCTGCACAAAGGAAATCAAAGAGCATGCATAGACGCGCATTGCAAAATCCGTTACTCGCATAGTTTTATATTTTAATCCATTTAATCCAATGCGGTTCCAATCCGTTTACCTTTAAAGAAATAGGGCCTAGATTACGATGTGAGCTTGAATTGACGTCAAAAGTGCAAAGCGCATTCAAAGTGAAAAAGGAACTACTGTCAACCTTGCGCCGCGGGCACCAGCACCGTGGGCACTTTCGGTCGGGATTGTAGGCGTGATGTCTGCCTTCTCCGTCGAGAACGAATTCGTCGTTCAATCCATCGGGACCGGTGCTGCTAGACTCGGTCCAGCTTCAACTTGGCTTCTGAACTGTAGCAGCAAGAGTGGCTGGGCATCGAAGACCGGAAAGCATCCATCTATTCTCCACTCGACCACCTTATCTCGACTACTCTCGTTGTGACAGCGGCCTCGAGTATGGTGCATTCTGGATGAGTTTTCAATCAGCCTAGTATTAAATTGTTTAGGAAGGAAGCTCAACAATGAAACCGTCACACATTGAACTGGTCGCAGTTTGACAATCAGCAGGAATTCTCCTCAGACTTTCGGAGTCGAGCTCTCGTGAACGTGAACTTTTCCACGTCTTGGTGAACTTAATTCACGGTTCGGCGAAGTTTCAGCAGCGGGGCCCCATCACACTACTAAAGTTGCGGCGACGCCTGGAATTCCATCTCGTTGAATCGCGCTTCAATATCGTGCAACTGATCATACGAGTTCTTCGCTAAACGGCGCCATTGATTGCCTAAGCACAGCATGTTCCGTCTTGCACGTGGAACCCAATGTTCATCAATACAAATATCCAGCTCGCGCTGCTGCGGGACACATTTTGACGCAAAATTCGGCAGTAACACGGCGGAACTTGAATAATACTTGTGACCGTCCTTTGTGTCACCCCGTCATATACGTTCGCATCTATCAAATAGAAGCTGCGTAAGACAATCGGAAACCGGCCTTATCAAGATATTAGATAATTGTTGCTAAAATAATAAACAATTATCTAGTGCTGATAAAGATGACCGGTTCGTCCTCCACGAACCGATGGCTGCAAGCTATTTGGTCGTCTGGTCACCGGTGATGAAGTATATGACGGGGTTGACCAAAGGACAGGTCGCAAAAGCTAGTTATTCAGGACCGCCGTGTTCACCTTGACCACGTTAAACCCAAATGTCCCCTGGTGGTCGTTTGCGGAGGCACCGTAGGTTGTTCTCTTCTGTTATTCGTTGCTTCCGTGGTGATACGTAACTCCCGCGGAGCTCCTGGATGGTCTAGGCTGATGATGAGACGGTGAAGCCAAAGTTTAGGTTCCGATATCAAATGACGGATGCCAAGACAGACTATGCTGTGCCAAGATAATCAATGGCGCCGTTCCAAGCGAGAACTCATGCTTCAAATCAATTGCACGATATTGAAGCACTGATTCAAGCAGGTCGTTCAAAGGTGCCAATTCAGGCATCGCCGCAGCTCCCAGAGACATGTAATCATCATCAGATTCCTGTAGAGGCCGCCCATGATCCCGGGTTGAACCGTGAACCCAAGTTCACCAAGACCGATGACGGTCTGGTCCCCGAAACTCGACTCAAAAGTCTGAGGAGAGTCCCTCTGTTCCAATCCAACCGCATTCCAGTTCAATGTATTGACGGTTTCATTGTTGAAACTTCCTTCCTAAGCAATTTAACTGCTAGGCTGATTGAACTCATCCAGAGATACCATACTCGAGGCCGCTGTCACGAAGACAGAGTGTGATGACAGACCCAATCGAGATAAGGTGGTCAATGAACTGAAAATAGATGGATCCAGCAAAGGAGCACTGCTTTTCAGAGCAGTCTTCGATGCCCAGCCACTCTTCTTTCTTCCTAGTTCAGAAGCAGAACTAACTAGACCGGGGCACATCTCTAGCACCGAGTCCCGGTCGTTGAACGACCCAGAATTCGTTCTCGACGTGGAAGGCAGACATCACATACAGTCCATATGAGATTCTCCACGGTGCCCAGTTACGGCATAAGGTTGATGAAGTAGTTCCTTTTCCTTTAGGCGTTGACTACTGCGCTTGCGCTTTTGATCCATATAAAGTCAAACTCACATCGTAATCCTAGGCCCTATTTCTTTAAAGATTAAACGGATTAGATTAAAATTAATCCGCATTAAAGAAACAGCACCTCGGATTAAATGGATTAAAATATAAACTAGCGAGTAACGGATTAATTTTAATGCTGTTTCTTTAGCGCACCGTCCCCGCTCAGCTATGCGTATTAAACGGATTAAAACGTTGCGGATTAAAATTTTAATAGAAGTTTCTTTAGTGGTGGATTAAACGGATTAAAATTAGCTCTTTCAATCCGCGGATTAAAAATGGTCAGATTAAAAGAGTTTATCCTGCATAAAAGAAACAGCCGTTAAAGTTTTAATCCGGCTAATTGTTAATCCGTTTAAATCCATTTTGATCTTTTAAGAAATAGGCCCTAAAGCTCTTCTGAAAAAAAAATAAGTACAACTCAAAATAATCCTAACAAAATACAAATATATACGTATATTAGCACAAAAAGCAGTAAATATAGGTGGAAATAGAGCAGATGACTGCTGTTGTTTGCCTGATAAGGAAACATTACCAAAATTCTTCCTAAAAGGAATGCAATTATGCAAAACTCACAATAACAAATAAAATTACTGAAATAAAATTATTTGTAGAATGGGTACAAACTTTGGAAAAAACATCCTATCTCAAATCCCAGAAATAGCCTTAGTATCTCACTCCAAAAATAAATGCTGCATTAAAGCCTAAATTGGAGGAGAAACAGGCACACAGTTATATACGTATACAAAGCACACAGACCCTAAAGAAAGAAAAATTTTCAGATTTGTGACGCTAGCGAAGTTGCCTCCCTAAGAAAAATTAAAACTCGTGTGCGCTGAACGCGAAGAAATACGGGAAGAAATACCGAAATACGGTGGGAACCCTTACGAAACTAAAACAAAAATTTAAAAAGAATTTTAACAAATTTTAAGGAAGGGTTCAGGCAGAAATCCCTGAGCTCCTGGCAGCCTAATGTAGCGGGGATAGTAAATAACATTACCTACTAACACGATACCTAAAATGGCACCAAATGACAGCTACAATATTGATTTGTACAATATGCATTTGTAATAAAAATAAATATTTTGTCATGTGGATTTGTTCAATAAAAGATCATATTTGTATTTCAATCCAAATCGGCCGGCGTGCCAACCAATGAACGCAATTTAGGACACGCGGCTTCCAAAATAAACCAAAAAGGTTAATGTGATGAACAGTTTTGGTTTCTTATGAAGTTTCGATCTTGGGTTCTGCTGGAAAACGGAATGGAATCTATGGAAAGAATGTGTCTGATTGCCATTGTATGTATATCTTTAATTATTGCCATAGTTAAGACATGAATTAATTTGGAAAAGTGATTGGAATGAAGTTTCAAATTTAAGTTGGGTTGTTTCGAGCTGGCAGTTAACTTTTACTTATTATGCTGTTGCGGGACAGCTAGGTAGAGGCCTGTTGGGTGCCGCTCCCCGGGCGGATTGGCAGGTGTAGAACGACTGTCAATGATTAGTGCAGAGTACGGTCCACACATTAATTTAAGTTAAATAAAGGGATTCTGCTACTATGGCCGAAACAACCCAACATGGTCAGGAAGAAAGGCCAGTGTTCGCTCACTGCTCGTCGAAATGCAATCAAAGTTCGTTATATCTGAATGGATCAAAACCTGCTCATACGATTTATGAAAGAAAAACCACCTATTCTGTGGTTCGTTTTAATTTTACAAGCCCTTTTCAAATTTCATATGGAGATTACAAAGTTACTTCCAGGTTTTGCCCATATCAGTGGTTTTCGCTTAATTACTCGTTAATTAACATTATTAATTAGTATAATTTTTATATCATTAAAACCAGCAAGTTTTGCTCTTTCAGAATATCCAAAAATATTTACCTCTTCTGTGGTTCATTTTCATTTTACAAGCTATTTAACAAGCTACATAATGAAGTTTAAGTTGGCCTCCAGATTTGGTTGGTCACAGTGCTTTTAATTAAAATTCCACGTTAATTAACATTAATAATTAGGTTAAAACTTTTATAAACAAACTCAGCAGGTCTTTCTCTCTAAAATAAGCCCAAAATAATTCGTGCTTCTGTGGTTCGATTTTGCAGCAGACTCGACTTTCTGACCTAACCGGGAGAGCTCGGCTCGTCCCTCAAGTATTACGATCATTAATAGTTTGAACTTCATTTTAAGCTTAATTAAAGTTTATGTTTAATTAAGTTAATCTATATTCTAGCTAATTAATTTAATGAAAGTTAAGTTAATTAAGTTTAAAGTTTAATTAAGTTGGTTTTTATTGGTTTTAAAGCAAAGGGAAGCTCGGCTTGCCCTTTCACTGAACTTAACTTAAAGTCTGACAAAAAATGTGTGTACAAAATCTGTAAGGCCTCCAGTGAACTAAATATACGTCGTAACCCCATAAAACCATATATTTTCGAAATCTCTGTAGCGAGACGAACATTTTTTATAAAATTTAAATTTTTTAAAAATTCAAAAATTTTAAAAAATTGGTTTTTCGGGGAATTTTTTTCAACGTTCAAGGTATTTAGCTCATTTATTCCGAAAAATTTTCCCATCCGAAGACGCATCGATTGACACAAGAACGGAAAAAATCGGTTGAGAAATAAGCATTTTATTCTAAAAACTCGTTTTTCCATTTTCTTTGATGTTTGCTGCTTTTTGCAGCTTTTGACTGGTTGTTACTCACGACTCGCTCAACGGAAATTTGTTTCGATTAGATTTTCAGGACCGCCTAGGCGTCCGCTTTCAACTGATATATGTGGTATTTCAAATTTTTTAAAAGTTGATTTTTTTGAAAAATACCACTTTTTGATCAAAAAAATTTCCGGCATAGCGATTTCAGCAAAAGTGAGTAAAAATAGCGTAATCATAAAGTTCAATTTGAGCTGAATACAACGATATAAAGTTTTCGTGGCTACCACTTATATTGCGTCCGCAATGATTTCTCAAACAATATCCCTTATTTCAGCTGGTTTTTGGCTCTCTTTGATGTTGCCGCCGTGATTTGACTGAATCAGTGTAAACTAAAGTCTGACCAAAAATTCTCTGAACTGAACTGTGACCGCTTGTCCTGAAAGTTAACCTTTGAAGTTAGTTCATATAAAGTATATATTTTTAGAAACCTCAGGAGGAGGAGAATCCGGTAAAAGCATCATATCCGGTCTATATCCGGTTACCGGATTCCAAATCGATAACACTTCAGATTTGGAAAGAGAATGCTTAATTAATTCATACTCTATTATATTGGTCCTTGGCCCAAGACATTTCCGAAAATCTGGTCACATCCGGTCCATGTCCGGTAACCGGATGTCTAGGTTACAAAAACAGTACAGCAAGATGAGTAGGTCGTACAGTTTCGCTGATTGAATTTTTGGCTTCAGCGGGTCGACATTAGTTTATATACGAAGTTTTGTCCAATTTGGACCACAATTGCGTGATTTATGGTCGTATCCGGTGCGAAAAAAACCGGAAAAATCGGTTTTTCCGGTCTGGTGCTCGGAATCGAGGAGAAAAAATGTTAGTTTTTGGCACAATGAATATTTGGGAGACTACTTTTATTTTACCGGTGTCAAAGTAATCGAATATCCGGTCGATTTCCGGTTCTGAGCTTTGAAATTTGAGATTTCATGGGCTATTATCTCAGTATCCGGTTGGTCCGGAAGTCAAATTATTTCATTGAAATAATATTTCGTCTATCCCTAACAAGTATCAACCTCAAATTACTTCATATCTGCTGTAATTTTTGAGTGTTAGGTTTTTAAAAGTGGGCTGATTTTGTCAGTTTTGTCTAAGTGTTAAACCGGATATGAGATTTGATCCTATACGCTTAGCTTTGTCGCATGCCATATAAGTTATTTTTGAACCATTTTTAAAAAAGCTATCACTCAAAACTTACAGCAGATATGAAGTAATTTGAGGTTGATACTTGTTAGGGATAGACGAAATATTATTACAATGAAATAATTGGACTTCCGGACCAACCGGATACTGAGATAATAGCCCATGAAATCTCAAATTTCAAAGCTCAGAACCGGAAATCGACCGGATATTCGATTACTTTGACACCGGTAAAAATAAAAGTAGTCTCCCAAATATTCATTGTGCCAAAAACTAACATTTTTTCTCCACGTAGAGTCAATTTCTCGCCCGAGTGCGTTTGTATTAGTGTTATTCTTCTCTAATTTCTCCTTAATTCTCACAATAGGGAAAGGGATTAGTTTAATTGCCCTTTTCCCCCTAACGTAAACACTTGAGAGCCCGCCGAAAGTTATTTTATGATTACAACTGCATTGACCCAATCAGAATCATTTAGTGCGCGCCTTTTTGCGCGGAGGACAATTTCGGCCAATCAGACGAATGATTGTTGAAATTGTCATGATTGACAGGTTAATTTGTTTTGCACTCCTCACTCTTACCTTATCTCCTCGTGTACGGCCGCTTTTTGCCTTGTCCCTTCACTCCCCCCCAGTTTACTTTATATCAGGGAGTTACTATGCCCAAATTTTCCCCCACACCGGAACGGGGCTAGTGTTCGGGGCTAGTGTTTTAACACTAGCCCCTCGTCAATTCGTTGGGATTTATAGCTTGAGGGGAGTTTAGGTTTACATCCCACCTTAGGTTTCCCCCTTTCTTTTCTTTCAATTATCTAGTTTTTAAAGGCGATTTCCCTTTTTCTGGGAATCGCTTCTGAGATTTATTAAAGGACCCAGAGGTCTTCCTTTAAAGATTCCCCCTAAGAATTGTCCGTTAAATACCTTATTCACTGGTTGTAAATGATTCTGACTTATATCTGCTTAGATATTACCTGGGTCGCGTGGATTTCGAAAGGAAATCCACTGGAGCTTGGACTTTTGGGAACTCTCCCAAAAGTCCATCAATGTTCACTCTATAACTATACGGAGATCGAGGGGTCTGCCTATATGCTTGAAGTGTCCTATATGCTTTTATTTTAAAGAAACAATCAATATTGCGCGGATTTCCACCCTTTCCCGGGCACTAGATATTAGTCCTGACTACCCGCTCTGCAGATAACCGGAAGCTAATATCCTACTTCCTGCCTAATGAAGAGGCCCGAGGTCAATTCGCACGTTTTTGAGAAGTTTGTCAGGATTCTTGATTTCCCCAGAAGCTTTAGATCAATTAAAACTGTTAATTTTAGATTGAACAGGAAAAGTAGAAAGCAAGACCAAAACCAAGACTATACGTTTTAAGAGAATTTCAAGTAGATCTGTCTTCTTGACAAAGTTTCAGGGGTCCCAACTCCAAACCACAATCGAAAGTTTGAAGCCTTGAAGCAGGCACTCAGAGCCGATAGGCGGCAGAAAGTTCGCTAAGGACAGCTGATGTTTGTCAAGCCGAGGGAGCAAGGCTCAACAAAGGACAGGCAACCGTGCACGGCAATAGCAGAATCAGAGTAGAACAGGGTGTCGGACAAATCACCCGAAGCAGACAGATGTAGCAACTGATGAAGGGTGTCGGACTAATCACCCTGTAGCAATGAGGATCTGGTGTGCACGGTGCGCTGCCCAAGGCAGACTGTTTTTCCCTAAAATCCACTGAAAATGTGGAGAGAGTCAGTTTCCTGTGAATCAAGAACCTTACTATCCAAGCGAGGCAGAGTGATCGTTGAGAAGACTGGTTCCGGGGGATCCTTATAGGAACTCACACCGGTGAGATAGAAGAAGAGGAGGTGAGCAGCTGATTGGGGGGAAAGGGTAGGCAGCAGACTCCACGGGCAAGCAGCACAGACTGGCAGGCCGCAGGGGAATCTGATCCAACGGCAGGCAGAGTAGGCTGATCCAAATCTAAATAGGCACCGGTAAAGGCTGATTCAGACCCGAATCAAATGGGTTAAAACCGTTAGGATCTTTCAGAGAAAGATCCTAACACGATATTTCCTGGGTCCAGGAATGATCCCCAAGAAGCTGAGATGGAAAGTTTGAAAAGCGCGTGAAATTTTGGTAAAAGATTGAGAGTGCGTTCTGTGGTTAAAAATTGAGAGAAGTTTGGTTAAAAGTGAACATTGATGGACTTTTGGGAGAGTTCCCAAAAGTCCAAGCTTCTCAGTGGATTTCCTTTCGGAAATCCACGCGACCCAGGTAATATCTAAGCAGATATAAGTCAGAATCATTTACAACCAGTGAATAAGGTAATTTAACGGACAATTCTTAGGGGGAATCTTTAAAGGAAGACCTCTGGGTCCTTTAATAAATCTCAGAAGCGATTCCCAGAAAAAGAGGGAAATCGCCTTTAAAAAACTAGATAATTGAAAGAAAAGAAAGGGGGGAAACCCTAAGGTGGGATGTAAACCTAAACTCCCCTCAAGCTATAAATCCCAACGAATTGACGAGGGGCTAGTGTTAAAACACTAGCCCCGAACACTAGCCCCGTTCCGGTGTGGGGGAAAATTTGGGCATAGTAACTCCCTGATATAAAGTAAACTGGGGGGAGTGAAGGGACAAGGCCAAAAAGCGGCCGTACACGAGGAGAGATAAGGTAAGACTGAGGTGCAAAACAAGTCAACCTGTCAATCATGACAATTTCAACAATCATTCGTCTGATTGGCCGAAATTGTCCTCCGCGCAAAAAGGCGCGCACTAAATGATTCTGATTGGGTCAATGCAGTTGTAATCATAAAATAACTTTCGGCGGGCTCTCAAGTGTTTACGTTAGAGGGGAAAGGGCAATTAAACTAATCCCTTTCCCCTATTGTAAGAATTAAGGAGAAATTAAGGAAAGATAACACTAATACAAACGCACTCGGGCGAGAAATTGACTCTACGTGGAGAAAAAATGTTAGTTTTTGGCACAATGAATATTTGGGAGACTACTTTTATTTTACCGGTGTCAAAGTAATCGAATATCCGGTCGATTTCCGGTTCTGAGCTTTGAAATTTGAGATTTCATGGGCTATTATCTCAGTATCCGGTTGGTCCGGAAGTCAAATTATTTCATTGAAATAATATTTCGTCTATCCCTAACAAGTATCAACCTCAAATTACTTCATATCTGCTGTAATTTTTGAGTGATAGCTTTTTAAAAATGGTTCAAAAATAACTTATATGGCATGCGACAAAGCTAAGCGTATAGGATCAAATCTCATATCCGGTTTAACACTTAGACAAAACAAGCAAAATCAGCCCACTTTTAAAAAGCTATCACTCAAAAATTACAGCAGATATGAAGTAATTTGAGGTTGATACTTGTTAGGGATAGACGAAATATTATTTCAATGAAATAATTTGACTTCCGGACCAACCGGATACTGAGATAATAGCCCATGAAATCTCAAATTTCAAAGCTCAGAACCGAAAATCGACCGGATATTCGATTACTTTGACACCGGTAAAATAAAAGTAGTCTCCCAAATATTCATTGTGCCAAAAACTAACATTTTTTCTCCTCGATTCCGAGCACCAGACCGGAAAAACCGATTTTTCCGGTTTTTTTCGCACCGGATACGACCATAAATCACGCAATTGTGGTCCAAATTGGACAAAACTTCGTATATAAACTAATGTCGACCCGCTGAAGCCAAAAATTCAATCAGCGAAACTGTACGACCTACCCATCTTGCTGTACAGTTTTTGTGACCTAGACATCCGGTTACCGGACATGGACCGGATGTGACCGGATTTTCGGAGATGTCTTGGGCCAAGGACCAATATGCTAGAGTATGAATTAATTAACGTTCTCTTTCCGAATCTGGAGCGTTTTTATCGATTTGGCATCCGGTAACCGGATATAGAACGTATATGGTGGTTTTACCGGATTCTCCTCCTCCTGAGGTTTCTAAAAATATATACTTTATATAGACTAACTTCAAAGGTTAACTCAGGACAAGCGGTCACAGTTCAGTTCCAAGAATTTTTGGTCAGACTTTAGTTTACACTGATTCAGTCAAATCACGGCGGCAACATCAAAGAGAGCCAAAAACCAGCTGAAATAAGGGATATTGTTTGAGAAATCATTGCGGACGCAATATAAGTCGTAGCCACGAAAACTTTATATCGTTGTATTCAGCTCAAATTGAACTTTATGATTACGCTATTTTTACTCACTTTTGCTGAAATCGCTATGCCGAAATTTTTGATCAAAAAGTGGTATTTTTCAAAAAAATCAACTTTTAAAATTTGAAATACCACATATATCAGTTGAAAGCGGACGCCTAGGCGGTCCTGAAAATCTAATCGAAAAAAATTTCCGTTGAGCGAGTCGCGAGTAACAACCAGTCAAAGCTGCAAAAAGCGGCAAACATCAAAGAAAATGGAAAAACGAGTTTTTAGAATAAAATGCTTATTTCTCAACCGATTTTTTCCGTTCTTGTGTCAATCGATGCGTCTTCGGATGGGAAAATTTTTCGGAATAAATGAGCTAAATACCTTGAACGGTCCGAAAAAATTCCCCGAAAAACCAATTTTTAAAATTTTTGAATTTTTAAAAAATTTAAATTTTATAAAAATGTTCGTCTCGCTGCAAGGATTCCGAAAATATATGGTTTTATGGGGTTACGACGTATATTTAGTTCACTGGAGGCCTTACAGATTTTGTACACACATTTTTTTGTCAGACTTTAAGTTAAGTTCAGTGAAAGGGCAAGCCGAGCTTCCCTTTTGCTTTGAAACCAATAAAAACCAACTTAATTAAACTTTAAACTTAATTAACTTAACTTTCATTAATTAATTAGCTAGAATATGGATTAACTTAATTAAACATAAACTTTAATTAAGCTTAAAATGAAGTTCAAACTATTAATGATCGTAATACTTGAGGGACGTTCCGAGCTCTCCCGGTTAGGTCAGAAAATCGAGTCTAGTGCAAAATCGAACCACAGAAGCACCAATTATTTTGGACTTATTTTAGAGAGAAAGACCTGCTGAGTTTGTTTATAAGAGTTTTAACCTAATTATTAATGTTAATTAACGTGGAATTTTAATTAAAAGCACTGTGACCAACCAAATCTGGAGGCCAATTTAAACTTCATTATGTAGCTTGTTAATCAGCTTGTAAAATGAAAATGAACCACAGAAGAGGTAAATATTTTTGGATATTCTGAAAGAGCAAAACTTGCTGGTTTTAATGATATAAAAATTATACTAAATAATAATGTTAATTAACGAGTAATTAAGCGAAAACCACTGATATGGGCAAAACCTGGAAGTAACTTTGTAATCTCCATATGAAATTTGAAAAGGGCTTGTAAAATTAAAACGAACCACGGAATAGGTGGTTTTTCTTTCATAAATCGTATGAGCAGGTTTTGATCCATTCAGATATAACGAACTTTGATTGCATTTCGACGTGCAGTGAGCGAACACTGGCCTTTCTTCCTGACCATGTTGGGCTGTTTCGGCCATAGTAGCAGAATCCCTTTATTTAACTTAAATTAATGTGTGGACCGTACTCTGCACTAATCATTGACAGTCTTTCTACACCTGCCAATCCGCCCGGGGAGCGGCACCCAACAGGCCTCTACCTAGCTGTCCCGCAACAGCATAATTAGTAAAAGTTAACTGCCAGCTCGAAACAACCCAGCTTAAATTTGAAACTTCATTCCAATCACTTTTCCAAATTAATTCATGTCTTAACTATGGCAATAATTAAAGATATAAATACAATGGCAATCAGACACATTCATTCCATAGATTCCATTCCGTTTTCCAGCAGAACCCAAGATCGAAACTTCATAAGAAACCAAAACTGTTCATCACATTAACCTTTTTGGTTAATTTTGGAAGCCGCTTATTACTCGGATAGATTGTTCAAGGACGTCGTTTTTCGGTAATGTCGTGTCCTAAATTGCGTTCATTGGTTGGCACGCCGGCCGATTTGGATTGAAATACAAATATGATCTTTTATTGAACAAATACACATGACAAAATATTTATTTTTATTACAAATGCATATTGTACAAATCAATATTGTAGCTGTCATTTGGTGCCATTTTAGGTGTCGTGTTAGTAGGTAATGTTATTTACTATCCCCGCTACATTAGGCTGCCAGGAGCTCAGGGATTTCTGCCTGAACCCTTCCTTAAAATTTGTTAAAATTCTTTTTAAATTTTTGTTTTAGTTTCGTAAGGGTTCCCACCGTATTTCGGCATTTCTTCCCGTATTTCTTCGCGTTCAGCGCACACGAGTTTTCATTTTTCTTAGGGAGGCAACTTCCCTAGCGTCACAAATCTGAAAATTTTTCTTTCTTTAGGGTCTGTGTGCTTTGTATACGTATATAACTGTGTGCCTGTTTCTCCTCCAATTTAGGCTTTAATGCAGCATTTATTTTTGGAGTGAGATACTAAGGCTATTTCTGGGATTTGAGATAGGATGTTTTTTCCAAAGTTTGTACCCATTCTACAAAAAATTTTATTTCAGTAATTTTATTTGTTATTGTGAGTTTTGCATAATTGCATTCCTTTTAGGTAGAATTTTGGTAATGTTTCCTTATCAGGCAAAAAATAGCAGTCATCTGCTCTATTTCCACCTATATTTACTGCTTTTTGTGCAAATATACGTATATAGTTGTATTTTGTTAGGATTATTTTGAGTTGTACTTATTTTTCTTTTCAGAAGAGCTTTAGGGCCTATTTCTTAAAAGATTAAAATGGATTTAAACGGATTAACAATTAGCCGGATTAAAACTTTAACGGCTGTTCCTTTTATGCGGGATTAAACTCTTTTAATCTGACCATTTTTAATCCGCGGATTAAAAGAGCTAATTTTAATCCGTTTAATCCACCACTAAAGAAACTGCTATTAAAATTTTAATCCGCAACGTTTTAATCCGTTTAATACGCATAGCTGAGCGGGGACGGTGCGCTAAAGAAACAGCATTAAAATTAATCCGTTACTCGCTAGATTATATTTTAATCCATTTAATCCGAGGTGCTGTTTCTTTAATGCGGATTAATTTTAATCTAATCCGTTTAATCTTTAAAGAAATAGGGCCTAGGATTACGAAGTGAGTTTGACTTTATATGGATCAAAAGCGCAAGCGCAGTAGTCAACGCCTAAAGGAAAAGGAACTACGTCATCAACCTTATGCCGTAACTGGGCACCGTGGAGAATCTCATATGGACTGTATGTGATGTCTGCCTTCCACGTCGAGAACGAATTCTGGGTCGTTCAACGACCGGGACTCGGTGCTAGGGATGTGCCCCGGTCTAGTTAGTTCTGCTTCTGAACTAGGAAGAAAGAAGAGTGGCTGGGCATCGGGGACTGCTCTGAAAAGCAGTGCTCCTTTGCTGGATCCATCTATTTTCAGTTCATTGACCACCTTATCTGGATTGGGTCTGTCATCACACTCTGTCTTCGTGACAGCGGCCTCGAGTATGGTATCTCTGGATGAGTTCAATCAGCCTAGCAGTTAAATTGCTTAGGAAGGAAGTTTCAACAATGAAACCGTCAATACATTGAACTGGAATGCGGTTGGATTGGAACAGAGGGACTCTCCTCAGACTTTTGAGTCGAGTCTCGGGGACCAGACCGCCATCGGTCTTGGTGAACTTGGGTTCAAGGTTCAACCCGGGATCATGGGCGGCCACTACAGGAATCTGATGATGATTTCATGTCTCTGGGAGCTGATGTGAATTGGCACCTTTGAACGACCTGCTTGAATCAGTGCTTCAATATCGTGCAATTGATTTGGAGCATGAGTTCTCGCTTGGAACGGCGCCATTGATTATCTTGGCACAGCATAGTCTGTCTTGGCATCCGTCATTTGATATCTGAACCCAAACTTTGGCTTCACCGTCTCATCATCAGCCTAGACCATCCAGGAGCTCCGCGGGAGTTACGTTATCACCCCGGAAGCAACGAATAACACAAGAGAACAACCTACGTTGCCTACGCAAACGACCACCAGGGGACATTTGGCTTTAACGTGGTCAAGGTGAACACGGCGGTCCTGAATAACTAGCTTTTGCGACCTGTCCTTTGGTCAACCCCGTCATATACTTCATCACCGGTGACCAGACGACCAAATAGCTTGCAGCCATCGGTTCGTGGAAGACGAACCGGTCATCTTTATCAGCACTAGATAATTGTTTACTTAATTTTAGCAATCATATATTTAATTTATATTGTTCTTCACAATGTTTTATTTTTAATAAAAATTAAACATGACAATAAGCAATAAAATAGTAGTTTCACTTCAACTACACATTAAGATAAAGTCCGAAACTGCTGAGTCTACTCCTTAAACTATGTTTTGTTGCAGACTCAATAGCTTTGGATTTTATCATTTAAGGGTTTTTATCTGCCCCCTCATTGGTTATAGGTGGTAGTACCACTACCGGGGAGGACTTTGAAGAGATACTGTGTACTAAATACTTAATGAATCGGCTTGAAATTTGGCACGTGAAAATGTTTTGCATCAGATGAGCTGACCTACTACACTGCAAGGACTGGCTTGCTGTCTACACAATAGGAGATGTATTAAAATCTTAGAATTTAAATATCTCCTACAATTCTTTATGAAATCATTTGAGATTTTGTGTATATGGTTAGTTTACATATACGCTCAGGCTGTTATTTTAGTTTTTCGTAAAAGTGAGTTTTCCGTTTTCTAGTGTATGTCAACAATTTGTAAATTTTATATCTTTCTTACTATTGCGTTTTCTAAAAACAAAGGAAATGGCCTGAGCGTATGCAAGCATGAAACCTATCTGCAGAACTTGGTCAGTTTTGATTTAAGCAGAGACGAGAAAATAGAACAAAGTTTTGCAACTTTTCATTGTTTGCTTTGGTTTTGCGAATTTCCAATGCTTTCAAGCAGCTGCAAAGTGTTTTCTGTTAAATAATGCACATAAGGAACACAACGATAACCATTAAAAACAACAGATTTAGTTTTAGGATAAACTGTTCTTACTTTACGTTGTGTGATGCAAACGGTCAGCGTAATTCAGCCATATGTAAAACCTTCTGAGATGTAACTTTTGATAGAAGCCACGTACTGAAGAGATATTCACCGACTTGCACCGTTGCTAGTTAACTCGTAGTTAGTAGTAACTGGCAGTTAACAGTCAGTTAAATTTTAGTATCCAGTTAATCTTGTTGCACAGTTTACCGTTAACATTAATTGACCGTTAAGTTGAGAGTTAACTTAACGATCAAGCTTCAGTTTCTAACCCTCAGCTTGATGACGGTTAACTGACTGTCAGAGTAGCAATGGCACGTTTTCTTGAATATCTGGACATACTGGGGAAACAGGAGGAACCGAAGGATGTTATTTTTCCGAGAGGTTTTCGGGATTATTCCGATCCATTCGCAATGACTGAAAAAAACTTCCATCGAAGATATCGGTTTTCCCAAGCATTGTGTCCTCAATCTTTCGCTGCCTCTTGTCGGGGATAGGATCCGGTACCCTACTAATTTCAACGACGCTGCGGAACCAGCGGAACAGCTTTTGATATTTTTAAGGCAAGTTTATATCAGTACAATAATAGATACTGACTGCGGAGACTACGAAATAATATCAGCATATCTAGCAAATTTGGTTTCTGCTAGTAGTGTTTGAGGCCCGCCGACCGGGATACAAATCGACAATCGAACATTTACAATTGAAGCAACTAAGCTTAAAATGAACTCCAAATCTAGGTGTGCTAGTTTTCTGATATAACATCCGAAAATCAATATCTTAGCAGTCGGAATCCTGCCCTGCAAACTACTCCCGGCCGGTAGCCATCGGGCCGCAGACACTGTCTGCTAGTAAACAGAAAATGAGAAAAATTCAGATTTCAATTAACAACTGATGATATTTTTTGACTTCGAAACAGTTAGATATCAGGGCAACAGTTTCAATTTAAAAAGTTCGGTAAATTAATTATTTTCCCTGTTTTCCCTGTCAAAAGTACTGTCTATGTACTTTTGTCTCCGTCTCCGCATCGATCTGTCAAGTTTCCTGAATTGTTAAATTCAAAATAAATCTACTTCCACAGTTTTTCTTTAGCTTCTCTTGTTTAGGTTCTTAGGTTTAGGTTTAGGTTTAGGTTTAGGTTCTTTCTTTACCGCTTGAAGACACGCTCATCGTCTTTCCCCAAAATATGCAAAAGGATCTACTTCTCGTAGGTGGTAAAATTAACACATGTGGACTTTTTCTCAGTGGGATCACCCATTGAAACAACAAATTTTAACACTAAATAAAAACTTCTACGTTCAAATAAATCCGTCTGTCTGTGATAGGCAGAAAATTTAGTAATGCCCAGTTTGATTGGTTAGAGCTGTTTTCACGTGACTGACTTTGCCGTTACCTTTAACTTCAAGCTAACCCTCAACTTGACTGGCAGTTAACTAACACCAAGTTAACGCCCAGTGGTGCAGGTTAAATTTAACTGGCAGTTACCTGGCAGTTTGTTAATTGACAGTTAACTGCCAGTTCACGCTAACTACCAGTTATATTAACGACGAACGGTGCAAACGGCCGATTATCATTTTAAAGCTGTTTTCACGTGGTGGAGTCAAATGTATCTTAGAAGGCTTAAATAAAATTTTGATTATTTGCGCAGTCGCAAAGACATGATGATAGCCAGCCAATTATGTGCTCTCTGACACCGAAACTTTGTGCAAAGATAGACTGCCAACTAGACTTGCTTCTCCGAAAATTTTGTCAACATTGTTTCATAGATTATATAGAAAATCCCGCTAGTGGTACTGCCACCTTAAGGTGTCAGTAATTTGGGCAAGACTGAGATCTCCAAAGAGTCTGTAATCGCCATAATCGGTGGTGTTAGATGGCATAGGTTCCGCTGACGGTTTCTGGCAGATTGCCGCCTAGGCGACGAAGCTCCATTGTCATTTTGGTCTTGGTTAGCTGCAGCATATCACATTTTAGCTTAAACTCTTGGACTCTTAAGGTACTGGTTTCCTTATGTGCATTGCTTTTGTGATGATTTTTTTGAAACGCTATAACTTTCGCAATTTTGGGAGTTGCAAGAGCTTTATACATCGTTTTAAAGCTTATTATCTGGACATTCACATGAGCTTACAGAACCGGCAAAATTAGCAAAAAAATAGCAGAAATTTTCTGACAAGCTGACATCTAACAGGATGAAATTAGACCAAAAGTTTTTGAACATCGATTTCTCAAAACTGAAGAATCGGCCAAACGTTCTTTCTGTGCCATGATATGAAGGACATATGGGCCGAGGGACGTTTTTTTGGATTTGGCTCAGCAGGTCTTAACGGTCGAGAAAATCGGCCAAATGCACAGTAACACGAAATTTCGCAACTTCGCATTGAGTTTTCTTGCTACTCAATATGTTTTAGCCCAAACCAAGTAAAACGTCCCTCCGCAGAAGTGCGAATTTCGATTCTGCCGAAAATATCCGGAATCCGTCGAGTAGTTTTCGAGAAATCGATGTTCGAAACAAAATAATCGCAGTTTTGCCAAAATGGTTTTTTGGCCAAATCTCTAGCTGAAAGCAATAAAGTCCGGCTAATAGGCATTCATGAAATGTGCATTTGGACGATGTATCGATTGAGTATAACTAAGCCAATTTTGTCCTAAGCATGTGGCCGTAATTTTGAAAAAACTGATTTCCTCGAAAATGGCCATTTTTTGACCCTAAAAACAGTTTTTTGCTTATACTGACTTAACCACTGGAGATAGCTCAAAGGTTGTAAGAGCAAAAATGTTCATTTTCGAGTCCTCTTTCCAGCCATACCAACCAATCCCGTGTCTTGTCTACCCACTGGGAGCTTAAGGCCAAAAACCAAAACTTTCTTATCTTTTGGCCTAGGAATACGGGACTGGTCCTAAAATTTTAAAGAGCACGGAAATAGGTTATTTCGCAAGTTTTAGCCCTTTGCGTAAAGGATTAAAGCCGTGGGAGTAAAAAATACCCGAAAGGAAACCAGCACCTTAAACTCAAGCTTCTCCAATTTGAGTTTGTCCAAATCCGTCAGGGCCAAAGCACCGGACACAACCTTCCGGGATCCCCTACTTCGAAAAGAGGTAGAAGGCACCAGAGAAGGAGCATAGTCGTCGCTAATGTTTGAAGTTGATAAGGCCCATGGTTCATGTTTCACGTTCCCATGCTTCAGCAACGCGAAGTCCTTCTATCCCCGGCGAATCGCGCCCCAGGACGTCCAGCACAGCTTCCTCCACCTTGGTGTATTTTCTGGTCGCTCCAGACCCACCTCTCGGACCGAAGGCTTCGCTATAAGTTCTCTTATCCCGCATTTTCTGAAATAGCAAATAAAAATGTTAAACTAAACGTTTCTACTAAAGGGCATGTTTTCGACTCCAGTAGTAACGATAGAAGAGTGGTTACCGGTTCATGTTCCAGCCACTCGAACATTTCGCGCTCGAAATAATTTAAACTTTAATTTACCTCATCACAATCAGCAGCCTTTTCGCTTGGAACGGGATCCAAACATTGACGCCGAAGCCAATGATGTTGACGTTGCTGGAGACAATCGACGCAGCCAAATTATAGCACTTTTTCAGAATATAGTTAAAGGTTTCTGAAATAAAAGATTAGTAAAGTTAGCGACTTTACCTTTGTTTGAACGGACATGTTGCGAAAAAAACTTCGCGCAGATAAATCCAAATTTGGTGGGGGGGAAGGGGGGAACCCCCCACCTAGGTGCACTTAGCACCCACCTCTGCACCCACCAACTGAAACTCAGTAGTGCTGAAGCTGAAGTTGGGCAAAGTGATAGTGCTAAAATAGTGCTGCTTAGTGCTATTAGTGCTGATTACAGAATGTTTTCAAACAAAAGAAATTTTAAAAAAGAGTTTCCATGCTGGGTGATAAAATGGCTCAATAATACTAGTTACCTACAATTGAAAAAATTCAATCACAAAATTTACGACATTAAAAAGCTTAATTTAGTGCCAAATATAGATCTACGATAGTTACTGCAGCAGCCTTCTGTTAGTGATAGAGGGGTCCGTGCTTCCTTGGGCACAATAAATGTCAAGCTTAAGATAGCTAATTGATGGCTTAAATAACGCCTAAATGATAATTTGAATTTTGTTTGCTCTGCCTGCATGATGTTTGCGTTTCACTCCCACAAATGTGAAAGCCTTAAGCCTCGCCGATAGAAGTTACGTATCGTTTTGTCAGAAGTTTCGGCTTTGGAATTCAAATTCCTAACATAGCTTCCTTGAGGGGGGGGGGGTAAAAAGAGGGGGAGGGGACGGAACGGATGGTCCCCAAAATTGCCGAACACCCCCCCAACCATTTTAGATTTTTTGACGTCTTCTGGATACTTTTTGGCCCAAAATTGGGGGGGGGGGTAGCGATATCTGAAAATGAGGGGGATGTCCTTAAAAGTTGCCGTCTTGGTGGGGGGTCCGACCCTCCCCCCTCTCATGGGGCGCATGTTTTGGCGACCCCCCATCGCATGGGCGCATGTTTTGGCGATTTTCAGATTTTGCTGCTGCACCCCTAGATTATTGCCGAAAAGTGCGGAAAATCTAGACTTTAAGCAAGGGGTTTTCGGAAAAATTTGGGTGTCTTCCCGAACAGCTCCCCACCCCTCCCCACACCTAGGCGTGGGCGTTGAATCGGATAAACATATATACTTTGTGCTTCAGGTTTAAAAGCCCCGCAAGGAAACTTGTACTTCCCAGGTACTGATATTATTTTCACGGAATACCATTGCTAGCATATTTACTAAATGCCATCGTACTTTTTCGATGTACGTTGTGCTTTCAATGTAGTTTCATGGATGCTATAAAGCGAACTGGTAAAAGCCTTTCTGTTCTATAAGAATTCGGAAAGATTTTACTAGATCGTTTTGTTCATCTATTATTCATCAGTTTGTCATTCATTCATGCCTTCTGCTTATTCATTCATTGTCATTTATTGCTAAGACTACTGCCTATTGACAATCCATGGGGTAAGTCTATACGTACTCCTATTATATGAACTGAGTCATCTATTGCTGTACATGTACATATAGTCATCTACTGCTGTATACGTACAACGCTGAAAACGAAACAGGAAACGATACGCAAACGAAAGCTCTAAATTCAAATAACGGAAATCAAAATTCAAATTTCTGTTTGCTGCAGGAGCAGGAATGGGCTTAGACAGTATATAGAAGAAGCTGGGGAATGCAACAAGTCTCCGACGAAACTGTTTTTGGCACTGTAGCCTTTAACCCATCGTATAGTTCCCATATCCCATTGGAGCGTCGACCAAAGGCAGTGTAATGCCCAATTCCCGTCCCGGTAGCTGGAGGAATAAAGGAAATGACAGAGCGCAATTCAAACGCAGTGTTTGTATCAGTGTTAAAGCGCTGGGGGATAGTTGATAGGGCTCTGCCCTTCCAAGTTTCCACAGAGACATCTCTTTCCGTCAAGTTGGAAGGGTTCTCCACGTCAGCAGCTATTTCCACCAAAATATGTCGGCTCCGCTGCTTTGTGCGAATCGTACGAACCCCTCTGCAAATTGGTGTTCCGTTGTCCGTCAGCACAAAGGATCCACAAGGTAAGCTGTCGACGTCGGTGCAGCCAGTGAACGGGCTCTCACAAAGTCTCTGCTCTAGCTGACACATGGTATTAGATAACTCTTCATGAAACAAATTGCTGTCAGAAGCTGCATTGGCAGAGACAGTTACACAGATTGCCGAC
Organism: Trissonchulus latispiculum; assembly: GCA_030248195.1. Classification (NCBI taxonomy): domain Eukaryota; kingdom Metazoa; phylum Nematoda; class Enoplea; order Enoplida; family Ironidae; genus Trissonchulus; species Trissonchulus latispiculum. The sequence goes on along the minus strand of JASAND010022837.1, from coordinate 9,947 downwards.
GTATCTGGAATCTGCAGGGGACAGGAAACATTCATTGTACAATAGTTCTCAAATTGGGCCAACGGATATTCTGCCAGCACCAAGTTGGCAACAGTAGTGGCTGTACTGTCACACTGAATTTTCCACAAGTTTCCTGGGTAAGGCACCATTCGAAAACAACCCGCCAACACTCGAGCCCTGAGTTCATAAATTTTCGAAGTGAGTCCTTGCGATGAGATCAGTGAACAGATTCGGAAAAAATGATGAGATGGCGTACCCGTAGCATCTTCCAGCTGAGAATCCACAAACTTTCGATAATCTAGACTATCTACATAAGCCACCAGGAATGCGTGGATGATAGAATCCATGGCACAAGTGTTGAGAAGAATTACCTTCAAAGCATCAACTTTGACAGGCTTCATATTGGGGCCGGCTCCATTCTTTAGAATCGGTAAGCGGACAGACTGGGCACCAGAATTTAGATCCAAGCAACTCCAATGCTTCGCGGGAGCTAAGTAATAGCCTTTGCTATTTAGTTTATCCACAGTTGCTTTACCTCTCCAGTTTTCCAAACTATTGTGCTCTGCAATACTGGATAATTTTATAGCATCTGATGCCGTCTTCCCTCGTTCATAGCACTTCACGCATAGTCTGGGTTCGTCTTCGCCTTCAGTCACTGCAACAGAGCACCCGTCCAGGGCATGCACTGGAATCGAGCACTGCATGCACTTATGCATTCCATTAGGGTTTGGCAATTTTCCACTGCTGCACATAATGCATTGCGATAGTGGAAGAATGGTGGGCTCCACGTTAGGTGGTGTCGGGAATATTACAGAAGCAGTGTTGGTATTGCCACCTGTTGCTTCCGGAATGGAACGTTGCGTTGAGGATAAGGTAGCAGCCACAGTCAATTTAAGGGTTCCAGAAAGGGATCCAATGTGTTGAATAACGAAATCATCAGCTCTTTCACGCCCTGTGCTTTTGTGAAACACTCGATTCTTTAAGTGATTGAAGTATGCCTCAACTTTGGCACTTGAAGCAGGGCAGGACGTTCTTCCAAAGACGTCATTCATCACGGAAGACCAAAGAGGTATAGTTTTGCAAATTTTTCTAAGACAGGGGATCAATCCTGGAAGGTACAGTGCACTTTCGTGCTCACCATCCTGTTCAAATGATCTGATTCTGTTTACCACCCGATCAAACCAGCTCACGAGGGTATTGTCAGGCAGTAATCCTAAGTCTTCCAATATAATTTGAATTTTCAGCTTTTCAGCCTCATCCGGTTCTGGTCCATCATCGTAGCTGGACTCTCCATCAGCAATCAAAGCTTTGAGCCTTTGTTTGGCAGATTCAGCATCAGTGTTCTCAGTACTACCAACCTTGCTTCCATCAGAATCTTTCACGGCCACTGTAATTAAATCTTCAAAAATTCGCTGCAAATTTTCAAAGTTATCACAAAGAACCATCTGGCCAACACATCGGACGTAAAACTGTTGAATCCGCTTCTGGCATCTTTTAAGCACATCCCAACAACGAACTATCTTAATAAAGTGAGCAACATCTACTCTGATATAACAGCACGGCATTCTTCCCGGAACACCCATTAAAATCGCTACACAGGTATCTAGGTAAACGGACAAGCTCGGCATCAATGCGAAACTCTTTGTTGCTGCACCCAACAAAGCCATCGAAAAATCTGATACATATTCAACTGGATGGGTCGCTCCACTTCTCAACCACTCATTGAAAAGATATTGAATTGTGCTGCCATCGTGACTTTCGGAGAGCATTTGGAAAACAGGAAATTGAATTCGGTCAAAGCAGCCAATAGCCTGATATAGGAAAACATTACCAGAAGGAACATCGGGTAATATATTCTGATTCACAACAATGCTTCCAGTTGCATCGACCACCAGTATTCCGCCGCCTCGTTTACAGCATTCTGTCCAACACGAAAGCTGGTCCCCACTCCAATAATGAACGAAAAAAGGGTCAGCACATACACGTCGAATGGTATTACCAAATAGAGTTGTGTGCTTTGCTGCACACAAAGCGCTGACATAGTCTGAACCAAATCGTTGGCATTGTCGAACCTCCATTTTAGCTTTCTTCAGCTGATTCAAATTGTATAGATTGGCAGGCTCAGGATCACCAGTGTTCATGACTTCATCTGCCTTGTTGCATCTCCAAACTGATGGCGGTGTTCCTGATGTTAGCAGGAATTCTCCCAGCTCGTGCCTTCTTGGGCCCGATAACTTCCGTTTTTTCGCTGTTGAGTGATCTACCGAATCAGGGTCACCAAAAAAGGAACACTCGACTAGGACATCTTTGTCGCTCGGAATCTGGGATACTGTAAACCTGGCGTGACAGTTGCAGACAGGGCAACTGGCATTAGTACCCCCCCCCCCCGGGGAAACTCTGCTGGAGACCCCCCAGGCATAGGTGTACCTGTACCACCACCTGTTTGGGTTGGGGGGGGGGGGGGGAGCAGTAGCGGCGCCAGGATTTTTTGAAGGGGGGGGGGCCCGACCCATAAATCCGGCGACTTTTTTTTTGGGAAATCCAAAATTTTTGCCAAATTTTAGCAAATGTTACCTTCATTTCCCAAAAAATTCTCAAATTTTAAGCAAAAATTTTTCAATTCTTAGCAAAACTTTTTCGATTTTTGGCAAAAATTTGCCGATTTTTTAAAAAAATTTCTTAAAAACACTCAAATTATGCATATAAACAGCTGAAAAATTTTTTAAGGGGGGGCCCGACACCCCAAAGGGAGGGGCCCAAATCGCAAAGGCAAAGGGGGTGGCCCGGGGCCCCCGCCCCGCTCCCCCCCCCCCCTGACGCCGCCACTGGGGGGGAGTAGAAGGTCCAAATTTGGCTCGGGGGACCCCACCCCACCACCCACCAATCCAAAATTTGTGGGGGGGGGGAGGACCCCCCTAAACTTTACCCAAGTTTTTTTAGCTAAAAATGCTCCTTTTTCGATGTACAGTATATACATAAAACGTACTTAAAAGCTTCTGTCAATAGCTTTCGTATGCGAAAATAGGGCTTGAAAATCGACAAATTTGTGCTAAAATATGCTTAAATTAGCACCTTTTAATTGCTATAAATAACCATCTTTAGCTGTTTACAGCTGATTTATAGCCATTATTTCGAATTTTTTTCAAAAATTTTCATAAATTGCAAAAAAATTTTTCAAAAATTTTGCATTTTTTACTTGGTTTGGACCAAATTTTAGGGGGGGAGGGGGGTTTGAGCTCGGCTTGGGGGGGAGTAGTTGAGGTCGGGTAGGGGGGGAGGGGGGTCTTACCTCTCCGTGGGGGGTCTCACAGGGGGTAAACTGTAGCCTGGTTCACCTATACCCCCAGGACCCCCCAACCCTCCCCAAAAAATTTATTCTATTAGCTGATTCTATTAGAGACTTGGGGTGGGGGGAGGCTCCCCCCAACATTTTCTCGGCCCCCAACCACTTTTTTGGGGGTCGCCCAAAAGTGTCAAAAAATTGGGTTTTTGAGGTCAAATTTTCAAAAATTTTCTCAATTTTTAGCTAATTTGTGGACTTATAAAGCTCATTTTAAGCTTAAAAACAGCGATTTTGTGCGTTTTTGCCTTAAAATGCTAATTTTTCGCTAAAAATTTTGGTATATTATTACCTTTGGCTCGTTCCCCCCACTTCCCCCTCCCTAGGGCATAGGTGTGTTAGGGGGGGGGGGGGTGGGGGGACCCCACCCCCCAAATGGAACCCCTTCCCCCTCCCCTTTCCCAATCAAAATTGCAAAAGTTTTGAAAATTTTCTATTTGGACCCCCAATTTCCAGGCCCCGGCCCCGATACCGGGGCCAAGGTGGCCCGGGCCACGACGAGGTCCCGGCCCCGGCCTCGGTGCATCAGTAAAAAATAGCTGTAAATTGAGAAAATATTTGATTTTTTAACGAAAAACCTACTTTTTAGAAATTTTTCCATAGAAACCCCCCTAGAAAATTTTTCTTACCCCTCCCCCCAAATCGACTTTTCGCGACCCCCCCTTTTTTCGCCAAACCCCCCTCCCTACTTTTTTCTGAACCCCCACCCCCACTTTTTTCGCCAGCCACACCTATGCCCTAGGGGGGCCCCCTCTACTTTCAAAACCCTAAAAAATGCCATCAACCTGGGCTTATTCTAGGCAATTTTTCTTGTGATCGACCAATAGTGGGTCGGGATGGCCGAGTGGCATAGGTGTGGCTGGCGAAAAAAGTGGGGGTGGGGGTTCAGAAAAAAGTAGGTAGGGGGTTTGGCGAAAAAAGGGGGAGGGGGGTCGCGAAAAGTCGATTTGGGGGGAGGGGTAAGAAAAATTTTCTAGGGGGGGGTCGGCGAAAAATTTCGAAAAAAGTCGGTTTTTCGTTAAAAAAACGAAAAATTTTCTCAATTTACAGCTATTTTTAACGACTTTTAGCTTAATTAAGCGAATTCTAGCAATTTTTCGCTAATTTTGTAATTTTTTGGAAAAATTTCGAATTTTTAGCTAAAAATTTTCAAAAATTTAGGTAGGGGGTTTTAAATTTTTTAGGGGGGAGGGGTCTGAAAAAATCGATTTGGGGGGAGGGGTAGGAAAAAATTTTTAGCGGGCGACCCCTCCATTTGGGGGGAGGGGTGGCCCCCCCCCACCCCCCCCCCTAACACACCTATGCCGAGTGGTCTAAGGCGCTGGTCAGAACTTCCGATCTTACGGTCGGTGGTTCGATCCCCGGAGGCCACAAAGCTTTCCCGACTCTAGCCAACCCAGCTATCTATCCTTAAGTGGTCGGTAAATGGGTACCACTACGGTGGGAAGGTAACAGGAGTCTGTGTAGAAGGGCCGGCCCCCCTTCCGCGGATGCAGTCATCATTTGAGGTGACACTCCTGGCTCTACGGCTGAGAATCCGGGGATGAGCACCGGCACCCCATGTCCTGTGGCAGGACGGAGATATCTGTTGGGGGAAACCTTTACCTTTTTTTTCTTATGGGGGGGCTCTTTGGGGGGGGGGCGAAAATTTTCTAAAAACATGTTAAATGCGCTATTTTTATATTAACCGCCAAAATAAGCGGACTTAGTGCTTAAAATAGGCAAAATCGACTAAAAATCTCCGGCGAAGCTGGAAAATTTTTGAAAATTTGGCCTTCTGAGCGGTTTTTTAGGGCAAAACTTGGTACCAAAAGGGGCACCCACTTTTCTTGGGGGGGGGAAACGATTTTTTGTGGAGAAAGGTGTGTATGGGCCCCCACCCCCAGTAGAATAAGCCCAGCCAACTGGGAGGGGGGGGGTAGTCGCGAAAAACGGCCAAAAGTAGGGTATGTATGTTTAGCGTAAAAAAGTCCTAGTTTCCTGCATAAAGAGTTTATTATATATTGCGAGAAATACACGTTTTTAACTGTCTCATTGTTGACCTTATTTTGGACTTGGAATTTGGAAACATGCTCGCTGTCAAGTTTTCGAGAGTTTAAAAACAATGTCTGATGTCAAAATTACTTCACAGTTGACTGCTTATTGGCCTTAGAAATGGCTTCCTCCACCCCAAATCTCCGTTACACCTATGCATATATATGCTGCCGACCTCCCCTCGAAATTTTTGGAGCCAGTCTTAGTAATTCTTAATTCTTAATTGTAATATTGCTAATATTTGGTTGTAAATATAGCTAAACTCGGTCCCACCGTGAAGGACCATTGTATGACGTTCACGTTAAATGTATATATACATAAATATCCGTACGCATGTAAACTTTTATTCCATATTGTGTTTCTGATGCGGCAACGTTTGGGGAACGTCTTGCTCCATCGTTTTGGTTGGAGCATAAACGACGGTATCGGTATTTTTGTCTGTTTGTTCTTGTTGGAACTGCCTATTCTGTAGGTGTGTATATATTTAATATATTTAATTATATTATATTAATATATATTAATTAATTAATTAATTAATTAATTAATTAATTAATTATATATTATATTAATATATATTATATATATTTAATTTTATATGGGTTTTAACCCATTTGATTCAGCTTAGAACTTTGTCTATATACTAACGTTTGGTATTTACATTTTCCGTAGCTGTTGGAACATGCCCACAACTATTGAGATTCCACTTCGTGACAGTCCAGATGAGCAAATATATATATGATTGATTGATTGATCACCATCACAACAGTGAAGTCCTTCCTATGATGGCTGCAAATGATGACGATGATCGGGACTGTTCCCTCCACTGTGGAAAAGACATCGCTCACCTCGACCATAAAGTGTCTTGCAATTCCTGTTCAAGGTGCTTTCATGCCCGTTGCGTCGGTCTAATCCCGCAGCTGTACAATAGCTTCAAAAAGATGACAAATCTCAACGTAGTCTGGCTATGCGATGAGTGTGTTGCTTCCAGGACTGGTCTGGAAAACGGTATTTGCAGTATATCATGCCAGACGGAGCAAGCACCTACTGTCGCTACAACCACTCAAACCGATCAGATCGGCACTTCTTCTTCTTCTTCTTCTTCTTCTTCTTCTTCTTCTTCTATTCTTTCTTTTTTTTTTTTTCTTACCCACACAGGATTGCCCTTCCGATAGCCTTCCCCTTCAAGCCAGCGTAGTAGTATTTTCTGGCACTGCAGACCCTCTGTCCTGTTTTTATCAGTTCAACTTTAATTTCGATGGAGTTGACGTTATATCCGCCGAACATGCGTTTCAGCACAATCGCTTGCTGTTCTATGGATATGAAGATGCAGCAAACAGAGTTCTCAGTGCCCCCACCCCATTGGCTGCAAAAAAGCTTGGAAAGATCTGTCGGAGTGCTCCGAATCGTGATATGTCATATGAACGTTTACTGATGATGGACATTCAGAAATCAAAGTTGGAACAGTGCGCATCATTTCGGGATGCCCTGCGATACTCCGGCGACGCCCTCTTGGCTCATTCGACTTACCCAAGCAAAGATGCTTTTTGGTCTACTGGCATTCATAAAAACAGTCCAATCACTTCAGCTTCCTTTCCTGGGCAGAACACGCTTGGCGAAATTCTCATGGAACTGCGCCCCTTTGTGGGCACTGAAGACCAATATTCCACGGACACAGGTGTGGTCGATATGGGATATGCGGTCCAAATTGTCCGGGATGGTGAAGTTCCAATTAAGCCCTCCGAAAAGGTGCGTTATGCCAATAAAGCCAAGATTGCCCATCATAACCACCATCACCCTGTCCGTTCCGCTCCTTTCTGCTTCCACTGCGGAGTGAAGGGTCACGTTGTTGAAAACTGTAGACTACGCAACCAGGGCCAGGTGGTCTGCTATAACTGTCACAGTATTGGGCACAAGAAACGGTACTGCCCCTTCGACATTCTTTATTCCCGCTCCTCCGAAGATATAGTCGGCGGCGATGTCAGATCCCAACCTCATTACAAATCTCTATGGTACCTGTTGTAGCGATCCCGAAGCCCTCTACTGCCAACTCCCTCGAAGACGTATGCCCAAGTTGTCTCCCTAAATCAAAACCCAAAATAACTTCCTCCGCTCACCCGCTGATGGCTAGGCCACGGTAGGATGGCCGATTTCTCAGAGGTAGCATGCACTACTTGCACGGAATCGAGCAGACCTCATATGACTACAACTATTGATGCATCTCCTCTGACTACCGCTGCCAATGTCACTACTACTTCTACTGCTGCCACCACCTCTATCACTGAAGCAACTACTACTCCTGCTACTACTATTGATAATTCGTGCTATTACGAGAGTAACAGTCTTAGTTTTATGTAACGTTAGGAAGTATTTGTAACAAATTTCTCCAATTTCATTTTTTGAAATTTGGTCTTCAGTATAATTTCCCGACATCATTTGTTTAACTGAAACCTTCGGCTAAACGAAAGTTGCCCGAACAGTTTGTTTCTGTGTAAAAACATGTATTCTATCTATAAGAAAGATCGCCCAGGTGACAAAGGGGGTGGGGGAGTCGCAATCCTAGTTAAAAACAGTTACGATTACAAGCAAGGAGGTAGAATCTGCCTAATTTGGGAGGTATGGAGTAGTTGCTGCAGGAAATTGGAAGATTGGGCTCAAAATCAAGCTGCATCTACTGTACTTTGTATCGCCCCTCAGTAGCTGATGTAAATTGTTTAGTCCCTCTTCAAAACTGCCTTAAATTTTTAATCGAAAAGAACAAACACGTAATAGTTACCGGAGTCTCACCTACCAGGAGTAGTCTGGTCTATTCCGAGGGCGTGTAAATTTTCTGCAAGAGTCTTTCATGAACTCGTTTCTTAGACTTGGTTTTTCACAAAAGTGCTCTCTCCGACAAGGGGGATGCTACTATGATTCCAGTTTTGAAAGTGTTCCTAATTTAGTGTCTGACATACATTCAGCCCCCAGTAGCCAACAGTGACCATTGTACTGTAGAATTTTTTCTTCGAGTATGTATATTGTGGCGCCAGCAGATAGTACGTATAAGTTTTTAAGTTGGGATAGGGTTGATTTTGCAGGGGTTCTGGTAAAATTGGAAATGGTAAATTGGCCTATTTTGTTCCAAAATTCTTCGACAGTAAATGAAAAATGGGTGGTATTTAAGAAGTTGTTTTGATGTTGATTGAAGAGCACGTTCCTAAGCTGCGAGTAAAAAGGAGGAAAACATAGATTTCCACGGCATATCAGACGACTTTTTATAAAAAAAGAGCTTTTGTTCAAAAAAGTTAAACTTATACGGGTGGTAGGTGGACAAAAACAGGTACCAGTGGCTGCGTGTGACGACGCTATTGCAAAATTTCACAGGTCTTATAATTAGATTTCTTTCGGAACCTTCCAACAGTAAATTTTTTAATTACGTGAAACACAAGTTGTCGTCGCCCGACTGCGTTTCTGTTCTGACTGACTAAAGGCGACTCGTTTTCAGTAGATGCTTATGACAAGGCAAACTTCTTAAATGATCAGTTTCAGTCTGTGTTTGTTCTGGACAATGGGGTGTCTATCACCCCGATGGTTAAAGAATTTTGATTCTGAATTTGAAGAATCGATGGGATTCACAAGAAAAGACATTGTTGACGCAATTAGCTTCAATTAAATTCAAGTCAGCGGCATGTCCTAATAAACTGCCTTCTCAATTTCTTAAGCTTTTCAAAAGTCAGCTGTGTATTGCTTCAAGTACTTATTTCAACAGTCTTTCGATGAGGGGATTTTTGCCAGACGACTGGTCAGTTGCTCACGTCATACCAAAATTAACAGCAAAGGGTCCAGAAGGATCCTTTGTAATATCAGTCAGTATCTCTTACTACTAGTATTTGGTATGCAATAATGGAGAAGGTAATTAAGAAATATTTACTTAATCACCTTCTCAAGAATGGTCTGATCTCAAAGCACCAACATGGACTCATGTCAAATCGGTCAACCCAAACCCAGCTCTTAGAATGTTTAAAATTATGGACAGACGCTATAAATCTTAAAAATGGAGGAAAAGCTCTTTACTTAGACATTAGTAAGGCCGCTGACTCAGTTTCTCATGTAAAAACTTTTAAAGTAAAATTGATTCTTTTGGGGTCAAGGGGGCGCGCTTTCAATTGGATTGGAGCGTTTCTGCGTGAAAGATATCAGTACGTAAGGTTAATGATGCGTTGTCGGACAGGGTGGAGGTCTTGAGTGGAGTGACTGCAGGGGGAGCGTGCTTGGGCCTATTTTATTTCTTATGTATATTAATGATTTACCTGATTCTTTGTCTTTCTCTGACTCCAAAATATTTGCAGACGACACAAAACTGTCCTTAGCGGGGTCTACTTTACGAAGATTTTGAGCATTTTAAATTGGATTGCGCTAATGTTTTTAATTGAGCTACTGGAAAAATCAGCTCTCCATTGCTCTTACTAAAAGCATGCTTCTCGGAGAAATAAGGGGTCCTTTATTGCAAGACGATCTATCTGTAAATGGTTTAAAAATTCCGAAAGTTAGCTGGTAAAAGACCTCGGTGTATTTCTCTCCGAAGACCTTAAATTTT
>JASAND010022836.1:0-12446 GCA_030248195.1 Trissonchulus latispiculum | reverse complement strand
AAAACAAACAGAAGTAAAAACATAGATCTATAGATGATATTTGCGCCGACGGCGCAAAATTTTTTGGAAAAACTTAAAAAGTATGCTTAAAATCAATAAAAATTTGCTCCTTCAGGTGAAAATTTGAGTGTGCGTTTTAGTGTGTTTTTTAAATTTTTGTGTGTTTTTTAAAAATAGTGTGCGAAAACACAAAAAACAACAGTGTGACACCCACTGCCCTGTGTCCGGAGGGTCAGGGCCAGGCTCAATCTGCAAGAGGGCCCCTATGGCAAAAATATTCTTCAACTTCTGGGGAATCCTGGGTGCGGGTCTGCCCTGAACCACTGGAAAGACTTAGCCCAAAACGGATTATATACATTCTCACAGAGGATATGTCTCGAACTTCATGATGGCGTATGCAATTTGGCTCTAGTGCCTGTGGTGCGACCTGGGGTGACCTTGACTCAGCGGGAAAAAATCCACGTTTGGGAAAAACCCCAAATTTCAAAATGAAATTTTTTCTAACCATTAGCAGCACAGGAAAAATTCCTGCATTTCTCAGCTCAACAGAGCCTCCTGATCAATTTGGAATAGATTTTGCCTAGTTCAACCTTCTATGTGTGGTCCAGGTGGCCAAAATCTGACTTGCTACCATTTCAGGCGAAATTTCTCAATTTTGGCGAGAAATGCTTATTTTTGCCAACAAATGGGTCTAGTATGGCTCTAAATACAAGAAAAACGCGTTTTCTAAACTATAGGATGCTTAAACTGCCGAAAGTAAACAATTTTAAAAAATTTCCAAAGTTTGCCTATGTTTATGTGTTAAACATACAAAATTTTCAAAACTCAATTTGACATGGATTTGTCCAAAAATGTTGATATTTTTGATGCAGATGCACTAAACATGACCCGCTCTTTCGAATGGGGTGGTTAAAACTGTTCTGGCATGCTTCCAGCAAAAATTTCTGCTGGGTTCTTTTACCGCCCATGGGTTTTCCCCCGCATTGGGTTTTTTCCCAATCGGTTTCGTCGAAAATTTCTCCCCAACCGTAAGTGCTAGAGAGATGTTTTATGGCTCATTGTGAAGCTCTTCGCAAGGCCTCATGGTAATTATCGTTAGATTTTAGATTTGTCGCTTAATGAAAATGTTGCAGCCAAAATTCGAAAATTTGGGTTTTTACCGCCGGGCTATTGCGTACGTTAAATATACGCATATATATTTGCACTAGCGTAGATACGGGGCGGGCGGGGCGGGCGGCCGCCCTCCCCGAAATAATGGCTTTGCCCCCCTGAAAATTTGGGCAAATGAAAAATTTTACGCCCGCGCGGAGCGCGGGCGTTTAATGTGATTAGAAACATGCACAAAATGTACATTAATGCTTCAAAATAGCTCAACATTGATGCATTTTCTACACCATTAAAAAATTTTTGCGCCTTCGGCGCGAATTTTGGCTATTTACATTATCAAAATTATTATTTTTCATTAAGCATGCTAACGAATGTTTGTATATATAACTACTTGCTTTGCAGTTTTGCTGTTAAATATCTGCGTTATTCCCAACATCTCAGCTTCGGCATAATTGGTTGATATAATCAGGATACGCAGTTCTTAATGGGAGCATCCTAATAGTTTGAGTTTTCGGACAAGACAGTAAACGTAGAAAATAGCAAATATATAAAGGTGCGAAATGTTGTTAGACAATTGATAAATCATTGTAAAGAATTAAATGTTTCAATAGCGTTTAATGGCGAACTTTAAAATTTTCTCAACTTCTGGGGGGGTCCGCCCCCAGACCCCCCGTTTGGGACTTGTGTACCTATTATAATTAGACCTCTGCTAGTTTGCTTTACTTTACCTTAGTTTACCTGCTTTGTAGTTCTGTTATTAACTGCATTATTCCAAACATGATCTGCCTTCAACGACGGATAATGGATATGCTTAGAATACCCTGTTCCAAATGGGAGCATCTTAGTCTTAGTTTTCGTACGGAATTGTGGAAGTCAAAAAATTTAAATAGGTAGCAAATTAAACTACAAAATTTAGTTTGGGAACTGATAATATACAATGCAAAGAATTCAATGTTTCGGCAGCGTTTTAACGGCAAAATTTAAAAATTTTTCTCAACTTCTGGGGGCTCCGCCCCCCAGACCCCCCGCTTTGGGTTTGTGCGTGCCGCTTTCGGTTACAACAGCATTAAGCTATATATATATATATATATATATATTTACTGAACTAGAAAACATATTAACAGGTAAAGTTACAGCAAATGTAGCGAGCATACAATTATTGCGCAAAAAATGAAATTTACCCCCCCAGCCTTCGGTCAACACCGCCCCCCCTGAAAATTTTTCGTACCTACGCTACTGTATATTTGCTTGTTCTCCGTTAAAAGTTTGGCCTTGTAACAGTTTCTGTAAAAAAGACCCCTACATCGCTTCGCTGCAGCAGCTAAACTTTGTCGCATTGGCATTGTCGTCTGTTAATTGAACATGCACGCTTGTGAATGTTAACTGTATACATATACATGTATATACGTGTGGTTTTACAGGCGGAATTACCGGAGGCATTGAAATCTGCATAACGTTCCCAACTGAATATGTAAAGACTCAGCTGCAGTTGGATGAAAAGTCTGCAAAGCCTCGCTTTACTGGACCCATTGATTGTGTTAAGAAAACGGTTAATGAAAAAGGAGTTAGAGGACTCTATCGTGGATTGTCGGTTTTGGTTTACGGATCCATTCCAAAGTCTGCTGTCAGGTAATATATAGGTACGGTATATACGTATTGATGGATTGTCTGGAGAGGTGTTTTGTGTATTTACATGCTGTGCGTTAGCACGACAACCCAAAATTGGGATTTCGCAGGCAGTGCGGTTTTTGTTTGCACAGTTGGTCTTATCAATAACTCACTACAAACGGCTCTCATTAAGAATTCAATATTTTAAGTATCAGGAAATTAATGTGGATATAATGCTCTGAGGTCTCTAGTTTACATTACGTACGGTTGAAACAAAACCACAAAGGCGCAAAGACTTTTTAACGTATGCGTATGTAACTTATATATATAATGGTCCCCACTTCAAACCTCGCGCCAACTTCACTTCTGGACTTATCACTAATGTTTCTAAAATTTACCTGCTTCTCTGGAACAATTGATTATCGAAAATACGTATATTTTTGCGGTACATGGCTGGTAGACTCACTTACATTAGTGCAGCGTCTTTGTTTTTATAAAATTTTAATGTGTTCTGTATCGATATGTCGCCGTAAAACTGTAGAATCAGTATATAATTCTGCAGAATTGCTGAATTTTTCAGGAATTCTACGGAATTCCTGCATGTTTCAGGAAACCTGTAGAATTACGGCGAAACTGGACTTATTCTACAGTTTCCTGATATTTTCAGGGATTCTGTAGAAGTCCGTCTTTCGTTCAGCAAAACTGTGGAACTATGGTTAAACTTGAATTATTCAACAGTTGTCCTGAAATTGTCATTGTTTTCCTGAAAAAGATCAACCAAACTTTTTACAATGATTCAACTAATCACTAAAATTTGAAATAACCTTTTGTATATAGTCAGGGGGGGGGAACATGAATAGGGAAGCAAGCCTCCAACTTTTTCTTCGTTTGGATTTAGATCAGTTTGAGTGTTATGTACCGTGGGCAAGTAAAATACCTATCCAATCGTTTATTCAAACTCCTCTTCTACCTCACTCAGCTTTGGCAGTAACAGGATTTGTCCATATTTTTTACTCGCAAATTTGAGAAAAACATGGTGCGGGGAAAAACATGGTGCGGGGAAAAACATGGTGCGGGGAAAACATGGCATGGCGGATTTGGCATTTTTACCAAAAAAATCTGGTTTTAAGCTTGCTGTGAGGTTAGAAGGGTGCCTAGGTAATTTTGCAAGCTGAAAGCAGCTGAAACAATGCTTTTAAAGCACTCTAAATGGTTGGTTGGTAGAAATCCGTGCCATGTTTTTCCCCGCACCATGTTTTTTCCCCAATTTGCGGGTAAAAAACATGGACAAATCCTGTTACTGCCAAAGCTGAGTGAGGTATAAGAGAAGTTTGAATATACGATTGGATAGGTATGTATTAGCCCACGGTACATAACGGTATACTCAAACCGATCCAAATCCAAACGAAGAAAAAGTTGGAGGCTTGCTTCCCTATTCATGTTTTTCTTCCCCCACCCTGACTATAATTCAAGTTTAACCATAGTTCCACAGTTTTCCTGAACAGAAGACGGAATTCTACAGAATCCCTGAAAATATCAGGAAAACTGTAGATTAAGTCAAGTTTCGCCGTAATTCTGTAGTTTTACTGAAATGTTCAGAAATTCTGTAGAATTCCTGAAAATTTCAGTAATTCTGCAGAATTCCTGATTCTACAATTTTACGGTGACAGATGAACGCTAAATGTTTGTCAGCTTGCTTCCAATTAACAAAGTGTAATTGTATGGTGCTAGTTTTTGTGAAAAGTTTTGTAGGATCTGTTTGGGAAGGCAAAAATTAACGGTGTTTTTTGGTGAAAACTTCTAACGTCATGGGGGACCTCTCGCCTTCTCCCTGATTTACGTACATTTTAACTTGAAACTTAAAATTTTGTTACTTTTTGAAAGTTTTATGATGTTCTAAAGTCTTTAATTCACGCATCATGTTGACATTGCTGGGTTATGACAGGGATGGTAATAATTCGAACTTAGTTTCGTCAAATTGATGTTGAAAATGCTTGCCGTCCTTTAACTTTTGGCTTATGCAAGATTTTTCTTTTTTCTAAACAACTTTCATTTCATTTTCATGGTGCATTTTAGTATATATAATATTTTAAACTCATTTTGTTGAAAAAGAGCTCGAATGCTTTATTTAATTACGTAGCATACATGCCGTTTCCCGTTGTTATATTTGTATTGCTTATTATTATTATTACACATTTGGACGTATGATGTTGTACGTCTTATGTACAGTACATACATGTTTTTCAGATTTGGCGCTTTCGAATTCTTTAAGTCCAAGGTTGTGGATGAACGTGGAAATTTAGCTCCAAGCTATCGTTTATTATGCGGTCTTGGAGCGGGTCTCTGCGAAGCCGTGTTTGCAGTGACTCCTATGGAAACAGTTAAAGTGAAATTTATTCACGATCAAACCTCAAAAAATCCAAAGTTCAAAGGATTCTTTCATGGTGTTCGGGAAATTGTTAGACATGAAGGTATGTAGGTACATACTGCAGTAGTCATATCGTATATACCTACAAGAATAAAAATGCTCCGGTGGAGCATGAAAAATGCAATAGGGTGACATTCGGTTGTAAATGGACAGAGGACTAGGTTTTAAAACGTTAATATGGGAGGGGCAGGTTGTAAATGCCAGGAGGACTAGGTTAAAACTAAAAGCGCACTAATATTGACCAGCTTCGCTGAACAACCCATATTCGCGAAAACTGTCCAGAGTTTCTATCGGCTGCTGCTTGCTATATATTGCTATTGGCAGTTCTTCGGAAAATTGTACGATTTGTCAGCATGGCCTGCAAGTATGTGGTCGTGCTCCTTATTATACAACTTAATAATACACGTACATAATGTCAACTGCTTTTCGCATCAACTTAATACAAGATTCTGCGCTGACAGTTCAGAAAAAACACCTTGAACACATTTCTATCAGAACTGCATTGTTTATTTGGAATAAGCTTTAATATTTCAAAATCGTCCCGCTTGCTTTGAAAGCTGAAGAATGTAGATATTACTCGTATGTCATGTGGAGTGGAGCATGAGTGACCGCGAATATGGGTTGTTCAGCGAAGCTGATCCATATTAGTGCGCTTTTAACCTAGTCCTCCTGGCATTTACAACCTGCCCCTCCCATATTAACGTTTTAAAACCTAGTCCTCTGTCCATTTACAACCAAGTGTCACCCATATTGCATTTTTCATGCTCCACCGGAGCATTTTTATTCTTGTCCTATTTCATTTTTAAGGTTCTCAGTAAAAAGCAAAAACGTTGAAGCTGTGTAAAAGAAACTTTAAAAATTCCGCCAATCATTAATCGTCAACCGAAAGTACAGAACAAAGAAGCTTGAAAAGTTCCAAGTTCTTCCTTTTTCTCTATTTTGACAGAAATCCAACATCCAGTACCCATGGCTGCAATATGTAGTTTTAGTTACTGTATTTAGCATATGGCACTCTACTGCAGCGCAACCAAATGCAAACTTTACTGTCAGTGAAGGAAACTCATAAAACACGATTTTCAATGCTCTGCCGCACTTGTGTGCAAGATTTCGGACAATTGCAACTCCTCTGTAGCTAGTTATAGGCCGTGCTGTACTTCAGCAGCACTCTACTGCAGCGCAACCAGATGCAAACTTTACTGTCGGTGAAGGAAACTCATACGGCACGATTTGCAATGCTCTGCCGCACGTGTGTGCAAAATTTTGGACGATTGCAACTTACCTGTAGCTAGTTATAGGCCGTGCTATACTTCAGCAGCACTCTACTGCAGCGCAACCACATAGTAACATCGTAATAAGTATACGAAACGTATCTATAATAGTTTGTCATGTCCTAAACTATCTGTATGCCGAATTTCAAATATCAGTGACTAATGAATAACTTGTTATCAACGGTGCTGTGTTTGGGACAGCACATACAGCACGGTGGAAGCTAGAGAGTGCACCAACTAACATAGCTACAGTTCCCCACTTACTACAGACATAATTTTCACCAAGTTTCATATGTTTAGCCGTTTACAGTAAGTCTACAGACAGCGTGCTATGGTTGCTGCATAATAGTACATCACGATAGCAGCACCGCACAGAGCTGCGACTATGCTCATCGTGTTCAGCGACCCCGATAACCCTTATATGCGTCCAACTATATGGCCCAAAACAGCATATTTAGGCCTATTTTTGACTATTTTCTGTGGAGTTGGGACCAGTGTTTTTTTTTCGCCGACGGCTTGTGTGTAACGTTACACACCTCTCCAAAAATTTTTGCTATTTTTCAGAAAAAAGTGTGTAACTACCTGAAAATTCCTAATTTACTGGCGTTTTTATTACTATAATATACGTATATATATGAATAATTTTATTGGTAACAAATTATTTCTAATTTTTTAGAAGTATGTTCTTTATAAGTGAAAATTGAAATATCAAAATAATTTACTGCAAAAGCTGGTGAAGCTTTACCAAATCAGCTTGACAAAACTATATAAATAAATTGAGACATTATATATATACAGCGCTATGCATTCATAGGTATGTACATACCTGCATTCATAGGTATGTACATAGCCAGCCAGAAAATTAAAAAAGCAGCAACAGGATTTACGTTGGGCAGATTTGCCCAACGTAAATCAAAGTATTTCTCGTAAGGCCTTCTACGTATAGCACAAAACTTTGCAAGGAAGTAGCCGTACGTAAATTTTGCTTTAGTAACTGAAACGCTTGGTGTGTAGACCATTTTACTAGTAATTATTAGTTCAGTAGTGCTGTGTTTATCCAAAATACAGCATGCAAACCCAAACCCCTCAAAAACGTATGCGAAATTTCTGAATTTTGAAAAAATCCGTAATAGAAACGTTTGATTAATCTGATATAAAATAAAATAGTAGTTTTCACAAAGAAAATTTCTGAAGGCTTATTTGAAACCTATTCTGAAATTTATCTGAACTAAGAGTATATATACAATATAGTGAAAAAATGAATGAACAAATATGTCTTTACTAACTACATAACTGTGGATTGTTAAATCCTGATAAAGCAAATCCTTGGGCAACACCAAAATTAAATGTAAGACAATGTGTAGAAGGGGGTCTGGGGGGCGAAGCCCCCCGGGAACGGTAAATATGTGTGAACAAATCAATGCTCATTCGAAAAAGCTCCGACTGTCAGGCAAAGTTTGTCCAAAATTTTTGTGTAATGTTACACAGTCGCCAAAAATTTTTTGCTATTTTCCAGAAAAAAGTGTGTAATTACACGCGTTTTTGAGCAAAAAAAACACTGGTTGGGACTTAGAACTTTTTCCGAAAATGGCCATTTGGACCGACTTCCTTTGGGCCGGCCGCCTGAACGGTCCAGGATCTAAATCAAAAATCGGCCAACGTTATGCACTAGTATCCCCTCCGTACTTGTTCATGCAACAAACCGCGTGTCTCTACCTTGTTCCCTGAGCCCTGTGGGCGTGACACAAAATGGCCGTTTTTTGGCCAAAAACGCCGTGAGTCCACTTTTGGCCGGCCGCACAGGTGGCATGCCGGGCCGGGCAGCGAAAAAATATAGCGCGGGGCAGATGGGACCATATCGGCATTCAGAAAATATAAACCTTTCCGGCTGAAAATGTCCACATCTTTCAAACACCTCTGCACAAAATAGCCCTTATCCAAGCGTGACTATCACAGAAAAAAACAAACGGACCTAACTTGTCCGGAAGTGAAAATTTTCAAAGTTGAAAATTTTGACCAAAACTTTTTTGCAACTTGTTGTACTCGTCGTGTAGATTCCAACGATACCAAACTTGCCGAGTTTCGTTCAGTATTGAGCTGGCGCGGTGCTCGAACGAGTCTCATAGGGCCGCGCAGCGCCTTTTACACCCATATTATAGGGGGCGCTCTCGCGCCCCCCTATAATTTGTTTAGATATCTGTATTCATGTGGTAGTCCATGAAGACTTTAGGGTGGGTCGGTCACTTTCAAGGGCCGTGCACTGGCTTTTTCCTAGGTAAAAATTTCTGAGGACGGGAAGTCTGGGGGTCCCCCCAGGCTGGAGGGGACACAGATTTGTTGGGGAGGCGAAAATTTTTCACGGGTTCGCAAAAAAACCACCCACGGATCAAAGCTCAGGATACAGCTAGGAAAATTTTCTTTTCATGCATAAATAGAGCATGCTACCCTGCCCGCCAATTCTCTTAACACTGTTAATTGACTCCAGGAAGCGAGGAATCCACTTATTTGGTGTTCGATTGCTCTAGTAAGCACAGCGCGAACAATTTGGCTTAGTAATTTTGCATCTGAACTGGTCACGTCCACGTGACTGGTCAAAAATTTTATTTCAAGGCACAGGAAGCCTAAAAACTTGCCTATATAGGTTTTTTGGGCGTAGAATTTAAATTTGGCATTAGTTTTCATGTAGCTTTAGCCCACATATTATGTGATCCTGACCTCCCCTTGGGTCCGGAGGGTCGGGGTTATGACTAACAGCCGGTCACTGGGTCAGACGGGTCTGAGGTATATGTATACCTAAAAACATGTGCCATATAGGTTTTCGGGATCGCAGAGCTCGAATTTGGTGTTAGTTTTTAACTAACCCGACCAGTGGCGCACCCAGAGTTTTCTGACAGGGGGGGCGGCAACAATGTTTAAATTTTTCTCAAATTTATTTCTACACATGTTTTACGTGCTTTAAGAACAAGCATGTAGTAGTTGGTTCCATTGATTGAGGTAGTTAAATAGGATTAATCATTCTCAGAAATGCGAAAGCAGGGGGTCTGGGGGGCGCAGCCCCCCAGAAGTTGGGGAATTTTTTGTATTCTAGACCTGAAAACAATTTTTTCTGACCACTTTTTGTTGTTTCAAATGATCAAAATTGTCTTCTGGCTGGCGCCCTGGTTTCACCGGATATTTTCACCGGATATATAAGGTATATATATAACTCAAACTGATAAAACTCTAAACGAAGCTACGCAACGCTAGACTCTTTCTAAAAAGCTTCACCTGTTTGAAAAATTTTTCAAGCCATTTTGTGGTTAGCTGAAGCAAAATTTGACTGAGCTTTTGTGTGTGCATTTTAAATTGCATTTTGTAAAAAAAGCATTTATATCCGGGGTTTTTAATGGGTTTTTTGAAAATCGGACCTGCGTAAATTTTGCGTATTTTTATTTTCGAATGCGTATTTTTAATTTTGGCTGTGTATATAAAATTACAAAAATTGCTTCTCAACGTTATAAAGCTATAAACGCTCTTAGCTTCGAATTACTGCGTTTTGAAGAGTTTTTAAACATCGTTAAGAACCTTAGCTTCATTTTACTTTGCATGCTCATCGAACTGCGGTGTCAAAGTATGAATAGCTGGCGAAAAATAGACACGCAGGGGTCCAGCCGCCCATAAGTCGAAGAAAATTTTAAATTTCGGAGTAAATTTGTTTTCAAAACTTTGAATTCCCTGCCTTGAGCAGTTTAACATTAAGTGAATAGTTTGTTAGATATATGTTCCCTTGAACAGATATACGCATTTTAGTTTACCATGTCAAATCAAAATAGAAACAAGCAGCAACGCATAGTATGCATAGTACGCGCAGAAAGTATAGCAACTGCAGACGGAAGGATCGTGGAATCGAAGAGGTATGCAAGGGGTGCGGTAGGTGGCAGCCCTTCAGAAGAAGCCAGAGCCTAAACTACGGTAAATAGTCTCAGGAAATTAATTTAGAGCACTCTTGAAGTTCCTACTATATACCGAATAATAATTGAAGACCACCACCCTACACCACCCCATATGCTATCCTCAAAACAACCAAAGAACGGTTAATTCGCGCCGCAGGCGCGAAAATTTTTGTTTTTTCTGCTTTTTCTCCTTTCTGCTTCTTAATTTTTCTGACCTTGGAAACCTGACAGGGGGGGCGGGCGCCCCCGCCCCCCCCCCCTTGGGTGCGCCCCTGAACCCGACCCAATTTGGCGGTTTTAACCCATTTGATTCAGGAACTGAATCATTATGGATAGCTCAATATGGATAGGTCTTTCGGGACGGCCTTCCCCGGAAGGATGGAAAGCCGAGAATCCTAAAAGTTTGCTTCAACCCAATGGCTGCTAAATTTGCCTTTATTGGTTCTGTCCGGCACAACCAAGGGAAGAAAGATCGATGGGCTAAGGTCTGGGCCCGCCCTGATCTAACGTACCGTGAACGAAGAAATGATGAAGCCTTACGTGCCAAATTGACCAAAGCCAGAGAATCTTGTGAAGATGCCATAATACGGCGCGGAACTATTATTAACCGTAAGACGGGTATTGCTATTGATACATAGGATGGGGGGCCTCCGAGCGAAAAAAGTGCGAATGGCGACTACACTCCTCAACTGAGCAATTTATGTTTGTTACTAAATTCTTGCTCTATAAAAAACAAATTCGATCATTTGAAATTATACGTAAACTCTTTGCATACTAAACCTGTCATTATTTGTATTACCGAAACTTGGTTGTCTCCAGAAAAAGACTCAGATGGATGTTATCAACTAGATGGATACAGTATAGTTAGAATGGATCGAGCTTCAGTTTTAACACACGGCCGAGTTTTACCCGATGTGGGGGGAGGGGTTATGTTGTATTTGGTTGACGGACTTCGTTTTAATACCTGTGATGACTTAAGTGGCCACGGATGTGAATCTTTATGGGTTGACTTTTATGATTTGAATAACGTTAAATTCAGGATAGGAGTTTTTTATCATTCTCCTACTCCAGGGGTTTCTGACGTCAACACTATCTACCAAAATATAAGGGCCGCTAAACTTGGATGTGAAAATTGTATTGTGGTTGGGGATTTTAATATGCCTAAAATCGATTGGAATATCCCGTATTCTTATGGTTCTGAGCAGTCCCAACAATTTCTTGATTTCTTTTTAGACAACCATTTTGTTCAATTCGTCAAAGAACCAACCCACCAGGTTCCCCCTTTCAATACCATTGATCTAATTTTTGGAGCTACGGAATTTAGCGTTTTTGATGTTGTGGTTGATGAGCACCCAAGAAATAGCAAGAAGCTATTCTTGTCCCGGTGTTCAAGAAAGGCAACAGGCGCGCATGCAAAAGCTACCGCGGAATATCACTCCTCCCGGTGGCAGGAAAAATCTTGTCTGTGATCGTTTTGGGAAGGTTAATTTCTGAACTGGACTCGACGACTAGGGAAAACCAAGCTGGTTTCCGAAAGGGTCGCGGTACAATAGATCAAATATTTGCTTTACGGCAAATACTTGAACGCCGCCATCACTACAGCCAACCGACGATAACAGCCTTCCTTGACTTTTCCGCTGCATTCGACAGCGTTGATAGATCCGTCCTGTGGAAGCTCTTGGCTGCCTGTGGCATTCCATCTATGTACATTAATCTAATAAGAAACATGTACAACAACTCTACTACAAGAGTTCGTGTGTACGGGGAACTGAGCGAACCATTTGCAGTCAGCACTGGGGTCAGGCAAGGTGATGTTTTGTCTCCATTGTTGTTCCTGCGCGCAGTGGACAGAGTCATGTCAAAAAGTATGCAACCGGATATCGGCATCACGATCGGTGAGAACGAACTAATTGCTGACCTGGAATATGCAGACTATATTGCCATCCTAGCAGAAAACGAGGACGATATGCAAGATCTTATCAACAGTGTTGTGCAGCATAGCGCGCCGATTGGGCTAAAGCTCAATGCAGCAAAATGCAAGTACATATCCACCGCAGCCCATGTACGAGATCTCCGCGTGGATAATGATGTCATCGACAATTA
>JASAND010022835.1:0-17700 GCA_030248195.1 Trissonchulus latispiculum | reverse complement strand
GGGGGGGGTTTTGGTGGTTGTGGAGGAAAGTTGGGGGGAGGTTGTGGCGGAAAATTGGGGGGAGGTTTTTGGGGTTGTGGAGTTGGGGGGAGGTTTTTGTGGTTGTGGAGGAAATTGGGGGGGAGGTTTTTGTGGTTGTGGAGTTGGGGGGAGGTTGTGGAGGAGGTGACCGGAACCACGGTCGACCCAAGGTCAAATTTCAAAGTTGACCCTTTTCGCCCGGAAAACTTTATCTAGGGGGTTTTCAGGGTCGGGGATTTCAAAAATGACCTTAGTTTTCTTCTATTTTGTAACCTCCATGCTGTAAGGGACCCATAACCGGAACCACGGTGGACCCAAGGTCAAATTTCGAAGTTGACCCTTTTCGCTCGGAAAACTTTATCTAGGGGGTTTTCGGGGTCGTAGATTTCAAAAATGACCTTAGTTTTGCTCTAATGATTAACCTCCGTGCTGACCCATGCCCGGAACCATGGTCGACCAAAGGTCAAATTTCGAAGTTGACCCTTTTTGCTCGGAAAACTTTATCTAGGGGGTTTTCAAGATCGTAGAATTCAAAAATGACCTTAGTTTTGCTCTATTGATTAACCTCCGTGCTGACCCATGCCCGGAACCATGGCTGACCTTACCTTGGGGTTTTCTAGGTCGTAGAAGTCTAAAAAATGATCTCAGAATTTAGCTAGGATGAAAGCTCCGCGCTGATCCTTGGTAGGAACCATAGTTGACTCTAGGTAAAATTTCAAAATTGACCAGTTGGAAAAAACGGTGGGGTAATTTGCTGTCGTAGAATTCAAAACTGACTTCAGCCGGGATTGAAGCTTACCTGGGACCATGACCGTCCAAATTATCACAGGACGCGACCGCTAGTGATCACCCGACTACTTTAGTCTGCAAATACAGCCAGTGGGAGACACCAACTGTGGCGAACAGTATTACTATAGTACGGCCCATACAGGCGGATGTGTTTTATTGAAGAAAGAACAACAATACTGCACAAAAATACTATACAACAACACTGCACCAAAATACTGTACAACAAAAAGACACAACAAAACTACTATACAACACAAAGACACGACAAGAATACACTGCAGAACAACAACAATACTACACAACAAAAATACTATACAACAACACTGCACCAAAATACTGTACAACAACAACAACAACAAAAATACTGTACAACAAAAAGACACGACAAGAATACACTGCACAAAATAATATGCAACAAAAATACAGTACAATACTGTAAAGTTACGAGTCAAATTATCTACTAGAGTCCAAAAATGTTTGCAACAACTGTTCGGCACGGTGTCGAGAGCATTGTCGTCTGTGCTGAGATGACATTTGGGCGTGAAACCAGCAGCATGGCAACCCGTCAACATCTGAGATATCATCGAAAGTCGGGTAGCCGAAATGTTTACCACCATCATAGACAAGAATGTCCAGGTTGGCAAGCGCATGTTGTAGCCGATGATATTGTGTGGCTCCGTTGGTAATTACCACATCCACCCCATATCGATGAAGCGCTCTGCACACCTTCTCCAAAATCAATGGAGCCGTTGCAATAATTGGAGTGGTACTGCCATTCCGAAATCTGTAGAATATCGCCTGTCGACGAATGGACATCAAATGAAATATGGATGGAGGACGTGGGATATACGTTTCATGGACAGTATGTCCATTGGGTAGCAGTATTAATACCGTCATTTCCATTGTGACGTCATCCATCTTATGCAAGTCATTCGAAACCATCGTAACAAAACCAATAGTAACCATTGTAGTGCGAACGTTAAACTGACAAACACTAGCGCTAAACACTGCCTCAGGACATAACGACATGGCAAAACTTGTTTTTATTGATTATGCGTCACCACTTTAAACTAGATAAAACCGGTTATGCGTCATCATTTTCACTTTAAACTAGCTAAAACCAGTTATGAGTCATCAGTGATTAATTACCTTTACACTTTTGTAACGCCAACTGGCGGAAACCTCGGTTAGAGGTTTATTGATTGTCTTTTCTTAAGTCGAATCCTTGATGTAAGTGACGTAGAGCTCGACATTCTGTTTCTTGTTGAGCATCATAGCGACTTCCCGTTTTGGGAAGTGCTCAACATCCGTCAATCCGATTGGTACCAAGCAACCGCTGCCAGTGTTGACAATTATTGACACTTTGCTCTTTCCCCTTAGCAGCTCCTCCATGTGCTTCCGACCCAGCTTTCGCTATTCATTGGGACGCGATCATCGAATTTGAATCCAAATCAAACCAAATGTGTATACGTATTCTCTGTGTGTGTGTGTGTGTGTGTGTGTGTGTGTGTGTGTGTGTGTGTGTGTGTGTGTTTGTGAGTATGTGTGTGTGTGTTTGTCCAAAACGTCGGCTTTTTAATGGTTTGGGTATGTTGCATTGGTTGACCATTTGACCATTGACTTTCATGTTCTCTCTGGTAGTACATGATCATCAATGTGATCGGTGATTCTTTTCAATGGCACGTTTTAGAGCTTCATCTGTAGAAAGTCGTTCCTCGTAGTCTGACTGTTTGTCCACAATTTGTTCTATGATAGGGTCTTTCAACAAATCATTGCACTGAATGGCAGTACCACTCCAATTATTGCAACGGCTCCATTGATTTTGGAGAAGGTGTGCAGAGCGCTTCATCGATATGGGGTGGATGTGGTAATTACCAACGGAGCCACACAATATCATCGGCTACAACATGCGCTTGCCAACCTGGACATTCTTGTCTATGATGGTGGTAAACATTTCGGCTACCCGACTTTCGATGATATCTCAGATGTTGACGGGTTGCCATGCTGCTGGTTTCACGCCCAAATGTCATCTCAGCACAGACGACAATGCTCTCGACACCGTGCCGAACAGTTGTTGCAAACATTTTTGGACTCTAGTAGATAATTTGACTCGTAACTTTACAGTATTGTACTGTATTTTTGTTGCATATTATTTTGTGCAGTGTATTCTTGTCGTGTCTTTTTGTTGTACAGTATTTTTGTTGTTGTTGTTGTACAGTATTTTGGTGCAGTGTTGTTGTATAGTATTTTTGTTGTGTAGTATTGTTGTTGTTCTGCAGTGTATTCTTGTCGTGTCTTTGTGTTGTATAGTAGTTTTGTTGTGTCTTTTTGTTGTACAGTATTTTGGTGCAGTGTTGTTGTATAGTATTTTTGTGCAGTATTGTTGTTCTTTCTTCAATAAAACACATCCGCCTGTATGGGCCGTACTATAGTAGTAGTGTTCGCCACAGTTGGTGTCTCCCACTGGCTGTATTTGCAGACTAAAGTAGTCGGGTGATCACTAGCGGTCGCGTCCTGTGATAATTTGGACGGTCATGGTCCCAGGTAAGCTTCCATCCTAGCTAACTTCTGAAGTCAGTTTTGAATTCTACGACAGCGAATTACCCCAAAGTTTTTCCAACTGGTCAATTTTGAAATTTTACCTAGAGTCAACTATGGTTCCGACCAAGGAACAGTGCGGAGCCTTCATCCTAGCTGAAGTCTGAGATCATTTTTAGACTTCTACGACCTAGAAAACCCCCAAGGTAAGGTCAGCCATGGTTCCGGGCATGGGTCAGCACGGAGGTTGAGAAATAGAGCAAAACTAAGGTCATTTTTGGATTCTGCCCGAAACCCAGATAAAGTTTTCCGGGCAAAAATGGACAATTTTGAAATTTGACCTTTGGTCGACCATGGTTCCGGGCATGGGTCAGCACGGAGGTTAATCATTAGAGCAAAACTAAGGTCATTTTTGAAATCTACGACCCCGAAAACCCCCTAGATAAAGTTTTCCGAGCGAAAAGGGTCAACTTCGAAATTTGACCTTGGGTCCACCGTGGTTCCGGTTATGGGTCCCTTACAGCATGGAGGTTACAAAATAGAAGAAAACTAAGGTCATTTTTGAAATCCCCGACCCTGAAAACCCCCTAGATAAAGTTTTCCGGGCGAAAAGGGTCAACTTTGAAATTTGACCTTGGGTCGACCGTGGTTCCGGTCACCTCCTCCACAACCTCCCCCCAACTCCACAACCACAAAAACCTCCCCCCAATTTCCTCCACAACCACAAAAACCTCCCCCCAACTCCACAACCCCAAAAACCTCCCCCCAATTTTCCGCCACAACCTCCCCCCAACTTTCCTCCACAACCACCAAAACCCCCCCCCCAAATATACACCATTTTAGGACCTATTACTACTCTTCTACATAATTCCCCGTCCCCCCTCACCCCCTAACCCACCTGTCTGTTTTAACCCCGACCCCTCCCTCCTCACCCGGTCTAAGAAGCACTTGCGTATAGAATGCAATGTAAGAAGCATGCTGCATAATTTGCTGCCCTAGATTGAAAAACAAGCCCACGTGATAAATGTAGGCCAGTCTGCAATTAAGCAGCCCGCCGGAAAAAAAGTGTGCCGTATAGTTTGCTCGTTTTGGGGTGTAACTGTACGCAGTGTGCGGTTTGTGGCTTTTGCTGGTTGTCCGTTTATGACCAACAGAAAGTGGTTCATCATACTCCTATTATGTACTTATTGCCCGTTTTTCCGTATGGATGGTTGTTTTTTGTTTTAACACACCATTTAGCTTTAGCTGTGTTGCTAGATTGCCTTTTTTTCGTTACCCGCCCTGCTTAGTTTTACTGTTTCACCGAGTCACCTGCCTTGCATTTTTCTGTTTATGCTGATTTGCTACAGTATTTTTTAAATTTTTTACTTTCGATTATGCTCCTAACCTGCATTCCCCGCTTCCTACATTAAGGAATTTTTAACGTTTTTAGCCAAAAATTAGTAAAAAATAACAATTTTTAGCGATTTTCAAGAAATTTTTAGCCATTTTCAGTAAAAATCGCTGAGGGTCTACCCTTTCTTCCTTTCTGGACGAGAGGAACTGCCCTTTTCATTTGTTGTTGTTGTTATTGCCGGGCTTCTCAGCCAAGAGGCTATATGAGGGCGCTAACCTTTGTCTCTCCCCATCAGTCATAGCTAGTATGACTCTCGCTTCGTCGCCTGAATGCTGTCACACAATGGGAAGCTGGAGCAGACACCTTCTTCGCCTTTCGGCTCCGGTAGTAAGACATCCATTAACTGCTCATACGCAAGGTAGAGGAGCACAGCATCTTTCGACACTCCAAGCCCCAAGCGCAGATGGGGTGGGATCAAGAGACAAACCCGGAAAGTGTTGTGATCCATTTTGAGTACATGACTTGTTTGCACCCAACACTCCCTCGCAGGAGGTAGGCGGACCACATTGCAGAAGTGCTGGTATATCCCAGGGGGGGTACCTTCCACCGGGAACTTCGCGCCCTACTCTTGATGATAAGTGGATTAAGGGTTCTCTAGCATGCACTACCCCCAGCAAGACAGCACACGGGCCCACCAATTTAACGCCTCATCCGACCGGCGGAGCAGTGACCTAAGTTTCTTGTTCAAGGAAACAATGTAGCGTCATTATGGCTTAGGCAGGAATCGAACCTCGGACCTTTCGATCCGAAGTCCGGCGCCTTAACCATTCGGCTACACGGTCGTCCCTTTTTCATTTTCACTGAGGGGTCTACCTGTGTTTTGTCGGTCTCGGGGGGGGGTCTGCACCCCCCCACATCCCCCCACGTTATCCTATGGCCGCAACCCCAAAGATACGTAGGCGTTCACCGATCTGGGGTTTTCCCCAATGATATATACGTAAGTCTGCTTTTTATACCCAGGTCTGCAAGTCTGCTCAAAAGTCTGCATTTTATACCCGAGTCTGCTTTTATCCGGGTCTGCAAGTCTGCTCAAAAGTCTGCATTTTATACCACAGTCTGCTTTTTATACCCAGGTCTGCAAGTCTGCATTTTATACCAAAGTCTGCGTCTGTTGTGAAGTCTGCATTTTATACTCGAGTCTGCTTTTGGGTCTGCGTTTTATACCCGAGTCTGCGTCTGCGTGGGTCTGCTAAGTCTGCAGGTCTGCGTCTGCGTCTGCGTCTGCATTTTATACTGGCCCATCAAGCGAGCGTAGTTTTAATCAGTTTAACACCTTTTTGGAAAATTTTCCTTGGACATAATCTGTCCGATTTATATATGCACGCACGTTGTCTTTTGCCTTGGTCAACATTTCCGAAGGAAAGGAGTTTGGGGATGGGGGAGCACCGATTTCTGGGAGGATTTTTATGCTTAAAAACATATATATACAGCTATTTTTTGTTGCTGATCTAACAAGTGAACAGTTTTTAACTTAAAGTTAAGCTTACAATCAGATTATTTTTACAGGGGGGGGGGGCGGGGGGTGCCCCCCGAAATTACCTACCCCATAAATGCCTGCCCCCGAAATCCCCCCGGATTTTGGGCTTCACTCTTAATGAGGTTGAGGTCTACATTTTTGCCAAAAATGGGCAAATTTTCAAAACTTTTCGTAGATTGTTTCGTAAAAATAGCTATTTGCAGCTTAAATCCTGTCACTTTTGATAGCGTTTTTCTTTTCTACGTGCAAAATACGGCAAAAAACCAATTTTGGCTCATCTGTCCAAAAAATCCCCCCCCCCCCCCCCCCCCCCCCCCCCCCCCCCCCGGGCCCGGGGGGGGGGGGGGGGGCGCCCGACGCCCCCCCCCCCCCCGAAAAAAATCCCTAAAAATACCTTGTACAGTTACTAAAAAATTTGCCAAATTAAAATTAAGCTAAATTTTAAAAATGCTAAAATTAAAATATCTGATTTAAGTTTATTTGTTGTTTTGTATTTTTTAGAGTGGATTCACTCCTCTGTATATGGCAGCCCAGGAGAACCACGAAGACGTTGTTTCCTATCTGCTTAGACATAACGCTAATCCGCTTCTAGCTACTGAGGTTCGTTGGCTGAGTTAATTCCATTCAGAGTGGCAGGGAGGATAATAGCATCTACAGAAGAATGTCCAATTCCTTTAGTCTTTTTGCGATGATATAACTAAGACCTCTGTATATACACCTCTGTGTAACTTTCGCAATACTTAAGCGATTTAGTTCAAATTTGGTATGGATGCATTTATTTGAGGACTTTTCTGATCGATCTGCAGCATAATTTTTTAAATTTTTAAAATTTTAATTAAATTAAAATTTAGTTATATTATTTAATTTTAAAAATTTTTAAGTTTTCCCAAACGGGGACCTAGGAGGACCGAAAGCTTTTTGTCTCTAATTTTGTTTAAAAGTTGTATCAGGAAGTTTTCAACGTCGCTGAACACGATCTGAAAACCGTTAGTGATCCAGCTCTTAGATATATATAAGCTTAAACCTTAAGCTTTCGACTTCAGCTTATTTCTATATTATAGCTAACGAAAAGCTGAATTGGAAAACCTTCAGATTCGTATTCAGCGACCTTGGAAACTTTCTGATACAAGACAAAAGGTTTTGGTTCCCCCTGGCTCCCATTGGAAAACTTAAAATTTTAAAATTTTGCTGCAGATCGATCTGATTCAAATGCATCCATACCACATTTGAACTAAATTGGTTAACGTTTGCGAGGTGTGCGCCTGCCTTAGTATCGCCCTTGTTGCTTTTGAAAGTATTGAAGTTTCAATTGTGGAGGCGAAAAAGCTTGTTGGTAGAGTTCATAGAACTGTTCCAAATATTCGTTCTTTTCTACTTTTACAACTTCCTTTTCTGTGTTATATAGTTCAAATAAATTATAGTGTGCTCTCTGGTTAACAGAGTTAGAAGATTTCTAGTAAAAGCCTAGATTCCCCTTGGAGGCTAATTTAGGAGTCTTCATGGCAAGCCTGCTATATATTCTTAGCATTAAATCTTTTGTTTTACAATTTCCATAGTATGTTGTAGCTAGCTAGGTTTAAGCGTATAAGCTACCTATACGTAGCTTTAGGGATGGGCTGCTGTAGACAAAAATACATTTGATGGTTTCTTTTTCTTTTGATTTTTCTTTCTTCACTTTTCTTTTCATTTTCTTGTCCTCTGCCTTTTTCTTGTTTCAGGACGGTTTCACCCCCTTAGCTGTGGCTCTGCAGCAGGGTCACGATCGTGTCGTTGCCATGCTACTGGAAAATGACCCTAAAGAGGCTCGGGCCAAACTCCCCGCCCTCCACGCCGCCGCCAAGAAGAATGATCTGCGCTCCGCTAAACTGCTGCTAGATCACGGGCATGATCCTGATTATGCAAATAAGGTAAGGAGGGAGCATGGATATCAAATCTTCGCATATTCATTCCCTTTCTAGAGTTTAGGCTTTTTCTAGGTGAAAAACGTCGGGGTGACGTCAGGGTTGGGCGAGACCGAGATTTCACCGAGACCGAGACCGAGAACGAGACCGAGACCAAGGTACCGAGACCGAGACCGAGACCGAGACTGACCAAGTCTCGGCTTTTGGGCGAGACCGAGACCAGCAATTTTTAGCTAAAGCTTAATTTCTTCCAATTTTTGAGGCTTAGGCCTAGCATTAGTGACTTTAGCACATAAGCACTCGGTTTCCGCACCTCTTTTGTTATTTTTTACTCCATTGGTTTAAAAAAATCGCTGAAATTTTATGTTTTCATAAAATTTCCGGTCTCGGTACGAGACCGAGACTTTTGGGTGAGCGAGACAGAGACCGAGACTGGCCAAGTCTCGGCTTTTGGGCGAGACTGAGACTGAGACCGAGACTCCCAACTCTGGCGCAGGGAGGCCCACTAGTAGGGAGGGGGGAATCCAGCCGGAAATTTTTTGAAAATTTTATCCAAAAACCTTCAAATTTGGCATTTTCTGGGCACCTTATAGCGAGTAGGGGGGGGCGAGTGTGGGGAGGACCGAAAACGTGGGGGGACAGTAGAAAAAGCCCAGAGACACTAGTACCACCTGAGTTCGCGGGGAAGGCATTTTTGTAATGTGTACTTTTGTTTGTTTGTGTGTAGTTTATGTATCTGTTTTTTGTGTTTTTTGTCCTTTTTTCAGGGCGGTTTCACTCCGCTGCACATCTGCTGCCACTACGGGACAGAGTCGGCAGCTCGCCTGTTTCTGGACCACGGCGCCTCAGTCAGCATTCGGGCCCGACAGGACATCACGCCGTTGCATGTGGCGGCCAAATACGGGCGGCTGGCCCTGGCCAAACTCCTGCTGAGTCGGCAGGCCGACTGGCGTGCCCAGACGGCAGACCTGCTGACGCCGTTGCACTGTGCCTCCCGCTCTGGGCACGATCAGGTGGTGGATCTGCTCTGTGAGCACGGCGGCCCGGTGATGGCCAAGTCTAAGGTTAGACCTAAAGTTGTTGAATGAGGTGGGAGATTTTGTTGTTGTTTGTTGTTTGCTGCATTAGACCACCACATCAGAATGTGATGATCATCACCCGAAGGTGTTTTGTAGGAATGAATTTGAATTTTGTAAGGAAAAATGAGAGGGGGAGATAACCTGAATTTGTATGGGTTGGAATTAGGGGGTGGAGGATGGGCATAGCCTTAAGAAATTTCAAGAATGACTGACGTCCTTTTTCATTTTTTCTCATCAAATTTGACACAAACTCCAGTTTTTTTGAAAAAATTTAAATTCTCTTGTTTCAGAGCGGTCTGTCACCCCTCCACATGGCGGCCCAGGGAGGTCACGTGGACGCGGCTCGGATCCTTCTGTACCACAAGGCCCCCGTGGACGATATTACCATGGATCATCTGACTCCACTACAGGTGGCCGCTCACTATGGACATGTACGTCGTCTTGTGTGATTCTGTCTTTCTTTATCATCTCTCTCTCTCTCTCTCTCTCTCTCTCTCTCTATCTCTCTCTCTCTCTATCTCTCTCTCTCTCTCTCTCTGCAGTATAGATCAAAGCAAAGTTGTTTTGCGAAGTTCGGGAACTCCACAACTCATACGAACTTCGCTAGATTTATAACGAACCTGTGAAGAACATTTGATATGCGCTTTCGCGAACTCCGCGAAGGCAGCAAAATCTTGAATTGAAACTAGAGTTCAAAAAGTTTCCTATTAGTTCAAAAAATTTCCTATTATTTTTGGTGGATATGGGAAAGCCCCCTCCAAATAGCTAGATAAAGATTCCGCAAAGTTCGATAAACTTTTCGCGAACTTCTATGAAAGTAGCGAAATGTGGTTAGCTTCGCAAAGTTCGCGGAATTCGCAAAAATTAACTTTCAATTCAATCATCAAAAGAGTGTGACCGCTGGCAGGCTCTCTGTTATCAGCTCTCGAGGAGTCATGCTCTGCGGACTAACGCCCCCCCCCGCTCCTAGTGGACCCTTCCTCCGTAAATCAGTATCCAGTACGCAATTGAGTATGCTCATTCTTTTCTATTGGAAGGCACCCCCCTCCCCGCAAATGTGACCTATCATTCAACCCCCCCCCCCCGCAAAACGGACCCGTAATTTTTAAATTGACGAGTGATAGGCCACATTTGCGGCGGGGGGCAGCTTACGGTAGAAAAGGGTGAGCATACGCAATTGCGTACTGATTACTGATTTGCGGGGGGTCCACTAGGTACGCAATTGCGGGGGTGGGCCGTTAGCGCGCAGAGTATGGCTCGACAGCTGATAACAGAGAGCCTGCCAGCTGTCACACTCTTATCCATTATGTACTCTTGGTATGACAGTGTTCTCGTGTTTGCTGGTGCTCGTCGATCCCTAGGGCGCATGTTTAATCCAAGACGGGGGAGGGGGGTGGGGTAGTTAACTTCATTTATTTCAGCTACAACTACACTAGAACACAGTTATGCCAATCGTATGGTTTGATTTTCATTTCGGCAATATTTTGGCGCTGTTTGTTGATGATTTCCCAAATTTTTCTAAATGTCTTAATTAAAATGATTTTCTGGTGTTGTTGCTTTAGTTAGTGACATCAGTTTCAGTGCTGTTTTAGGTTCCCATTGGCAAACTGCTGCTGGATCGCGGCGCCCAGGTGAACGTTCGAGCCCTGAATGGCTACACGCCTCTCCATATTGCCTGTAAGAAGAATCATATTCGATTTGTGGAACTCCTTCTGCGGCATCATGCAGATACTCAAGTGATAACAGATGTACGTAAGCATACGTTAACATTGGGTCGGCTTCTTGGGGGTGGGTTCCTCCAAACATTTTGAGGGGTTCTTGTACCTTGATCTAATATTTTAAGGGGGGGGCTTGCAGTTCAAAAATAAATTTGTAAAATTTTTGGAAAAAATAACACTAATTTTATTACCAAATGCTGCGATTCTTTATTAAAATTTGCACGAAAATCCTGGATTTTTAGAAAAAAATTTCAAAATGTTGCCAGATTTTTATGAAGAATTAAACGTTTTAGGTAAAAAATTCCGGCGAAGCCAGAAATTTTTTAAAATTTAACTGTAAAAGGTTTTTTCCGGCTACGTTTGCTTACCCCTTGGCCATTTTTTCGTTACTCCTTGTCCCCGACGACGGTAAGGCTTGTACGTAAGGAAGCCCCCTGCTTTCTTATCAATGGGTGATTATAAGAGGTTTTGTTTTGCACTGATCTTGATACAGGCACTGCGGTTAAACATTTTTGTGGTTGGGGTAGGTGGAGCTGAAAAGAAGATAATGAGAAAAATTGGACATAAAAGGAGGATTTCTTTGTCTTTTCTCAGCCTTCTCTTCCGCAACGCTTCGTTTGCTTATAGTCCAGTTATGTTTACTCAGAAATTTTCTTTTCATTTCAGGGGAAAAAAGCTGGGGGGATAAAAAGAAATTTTGAATACTCCGATCTGTACGTATCCACCCTTGTAGACTATGCGTTTATGGAGTGGTAAATATGAAAGAAAGAAGAAAGTCGTGTATCACCGAAGGTCCAAAAAATTGGGACTCCCGGTGGGACTCTATCCCGCGGCATTTCGCAGACTGAGCTAATTTGCTGAAGCTGACTCACTGACACTTTTAGTTTTGTTCTTGAGACTTAAAGATTAGTCAATTAAAATCACTCTTGTTTTGCAGTCACAAAGACAAAGTCTTAGTCCGACACAGGAGGAGAGCCAACGGGCGCGCTCAATGCAGCCTTTTTCTGTCGTCAACATTTTGTATTTCTTTCAGACGGGCCTGACGCCGTTGCATGTGGCCGCCTACAGCGGTCACGGCCCGCTGGTCTCCTATCTGATCGAGCAGGGCGACATCAACCCCAACGTGACAACGCAGCGCGGCGAGACGCCTCTCCACATGGCAGCGCGGGCGAACCAGCCTGAGGCTGCCAAGGCTCTGATTGCCCACTGGGCCACGGTCAATGCCAAGACCAATGTACGTAGATGTGTTTGCTTTTCTAGAGATTGAGGAATTAAATTGAAAGTTACTGTGCGGAGAAAATTGCAATTGGTAAAATGCTTCGAAGCGAAATCGTAGAAATTTGGCTAGGAAAATGATAGGAATCGGTAGAAGTTCCTTTACCTTTTTTACCTTTTGATTAGACTATCGCTGTGTTCAGACTTAGCCTTGGTGGGTTTTTTGAACCGACCAAACGGGGAGGGGGGGCGGGAGATCCCGAAAGAATTTTTGCTACTGAAAATCCCCAAGGATGTGTAGCAGCAACATCGTTTGTGACTTTTGCAAGGATTATGCTTACCTGCCAACTGCATTGCTTTTTGGGGAAACTCAGGGTGCGTATACACTTTGTATTTTATTTTTTAATTTTATTTTATAACATGCTTTTTACCTGTGCTTTCTTTTTTATTCAGAAGTTTTTCTATCTGTTTTCTGTATTCTTTTAGGACGGTCTGACGCCGATGCATGTCGCCGCGCGTCACGGCCATGGCGACATGGTCCACACTCTGACGCAGTATCTGGGCAAGCCGGATGCCACGGCAAACGATGGCTCCACACCGCTGCACTATGCGGCCCGGGAAGGACAGCCGGGCGCCATTCGGGCCCTGCTAGACTGCGGGGCGCCCGTGAATGCTCGCAACCTGCGCGGTTTCACGCCCCTCCATTTGGCGGCCAAATATGGCAATGTTGAGGTAACGTGGTATTGTGAACGTACAACAGTATTTCATAGGGGGTTTCTTGCTGCCACATTTCGGTGTAGAAAATATCACTTTCAAGATTTCATTTCAATCGGCTTTGATGTTTCCCCTAAAAAATGTTTTGACGGTATTTATAGTTTAAAATTGTGAACGTATGCGTTAATGGTAGTAAAGGACATAGCTTGCGTTCAGTAGCATCCCTGATTCTAGTCCTTTGACTGGTTTTTTTCTTTTTCTAAAATCAGATTTTCTACATTCGACTAATTAAATATTAATTATAATTATATTATAAAATATTTAAGAATTAAATTGATATGCTGTTTTCAGGCAGGGAAAGCCCTGTTGGACGGCGGTGCGGACGCAGACGCCCCCGGACGTAATGAGGTGACCCCGCTCCACGTGGCCACTCACTATAACCAGCCGGATATGACCCTGCTGCTGCTGAGTCGGGGGGCGTCTCCTCATGCAATTGCTAAGGTATGGGCAAACATGGCTAGTTTAATTCTTTTCTCGGAGGGGTAAAGGGAGGAGGGGGGACTATTCACAAGTCAGGCGGAAGAAGCTTTGTTGGAAGACGGAAGAAGATTAATTATTTAATTATTTAAAGAGTAGCAACTTAATAATCTTGTTTACGTAAAAACGGAAATTGTGAAAGTGTAAGGGTGCCAGGTTGTGGTGTACATGTTGTTGCGAATGCTTAGAGATGCGCACGCGCGTCGACGCCTCCGATTGTAACATGCCGTTTTAGCCGTTTAAAACACGCTGCAGCTGGTACAATCTTACATACGCGCGTCGATTTTTGCTAATATTTTGTATATTACATTTATTCAATTTTTTATACTATTCTATATTTTTTGTTTATTGTAGAACGGTTACACGCCTCTGCATATCGCTGCCAAAAAGGACCAGCCCAGCCTGGCTCGAATGCTGGTCAAAGCTGGTGGTAGTGTGGATGCCGAGTCACGGGTTTGTTATTTTTGTCTTTAAAATTTAAGATTCCACCGCGGATCCTCAAAACCTACAGCTTTTTTCTACGGGGGGGGGGCAATAAAATCGGACCCCCCCAGAATCGCCCCCCCCCAGCATTCGGGCCTCCCCCCCCAGAACTCTAAAGTTCCCGGAAAAATAGGGTTTTGAGGGTTAGTTTTGAAAAATTTCTCCGGCTTCGCCGGAGTTTTAGACATTTTTAAGCATTTTCAGCTATTTTAAGCTTACATTTAGGTTAAAAATAGTTAATTTTTAGCTCAGCAGCAAAAAGCTATTTTTTAAGCATCTTTGAAACCCCCCCACACCCCCCCCCCAGAAGCGCACCCCCCCCGAGATTGTTGCCTAGGAACAAGCCAGGTGGACTAAGGTTGGTTTGACTCTGGGTGTCTACGTTTCGATTATCTTCTTGCTTTGAATACTGTATTTCTGTTTATCTTTGTCTTTTTGTATTTAATATTGTTTTTATTTTATATTTTAGGCAGGATTCACCCCACTGCATTTGGCGTCTGAGGCGGGCAATGTTGAGATGGCTGCCTTCTTGATTGACAATAGAGCTAATGTTAATGCTCAGGCTAGGGTAAGTAGTTTGGAGCACTTAAATTAAAGACGAGACGAAGATGCGAGAGGACCGGTTTTACGTTTATGATTTTTCAAATTTCTGAACCCTATCAGTGGGTTTTATTAACCGTTTTAATCTTCCGAAAGTTTTTGTTTTCTCATTTCGGAAACTTATTTAATTAGATCTTTCCGGTCCCCGTTTGGCATACGGAAACAAACGTTCAGTTAAACACGGAATTTTCAGCAGTTTCCACTCCCCAGTTTGTCACCAGAATATTTTGTTTCTTGTGCTTCTTTTGTCTGGGATATTTCGGCACGTTTCTTCTGACGCAATTTGAAGCAATTTGAAGTTTGCACCAAGCAAATATGTTGAAAATCGTGGACCACATTTGCACTAAGAATAAGATTAGCAAAACGTCCCCCCCCACGGGGGGAGAGTGTCCGGACCCCTGGTCCCTCTAAATAGCTGCTTCCGCTTATTTGATGTGACCTTTTAACACCTTGTCAGGTGTTTGGTGCTGGTCTCGTACAGTACAGTTTCAGTAATTAAAAGGGTTTGCTCAATAATTTACTAATTGATTGATTAGTTTTCAGTATTTAATTATTATCTGGTGATAATTGCAGAATGGACTGACACCGATGCACCTGTGCGCTCAGGAGGATACGGTGGGTGTGGCCAAACTCTTGGACAATCATGGAGCCAAACTGGATCCTAGAACCAATGTATGAGTTTATTTAATAAAAAGATAAATAAATCCGTAAATAATTAAATTCCTACTAAAATACTAAAATTGATTTTTTATATCATTCCAGCTATTAAAGCTAGGGGTTTTCGCTGAACGGGCAGCTAACTTTTGTGCACTTGAAGTACGTCTAGTTGGCAAGTTCAAGTTTGAGTCGCGGTTGAAGGGGGAGGTAGGGGTGCTACTGTCCTGAAAAACGGTGAAATTTTGAAGTTACAATATTTATAATTATATGTATAATTATGTATAATAATTCTGCTTCTTGCCGATTAAATGTTTGCATATTATGTTTTCCTTTTTCATTTAATTTCTTTTTTCCCTTTCTTCTAGGCTGGCTACACACCGCTCCACACAGCGTGTCATTTTGGTCAGCTGGATATGGTCAGGTTCCTGTTGCGTCGTGGCGCGGATGGAAACGCTCGAACCCTGGCGGGCTACACGCCCCTGCATCAGGCAGCGCAGCAGGGTCATGAACCCGTTATTAATGCGCTGTTGGCCAATGGGGCTTCGCCTAACGTTCAGTCTAATGTAAGCAGTATGTAGACTACGGGTTGTTACTTGTAGCAGACTGTTAATAGGAGGAACAAAACAATGGAGAAAATTTGCAAAAATAATTTGAAATGCAAAAGTTTAATAAAATGGTATGTTATGTCAGTTTGGCGGTTGACTGGGACTGTTCGTTTTCTAATTGCATCATAATGTGTTGGCTTTCCAAATGTTTCCCAGACTTTTCAAAAGGTTTTGGATTAATTTCTAGATTTTTCCTTTGCCCTTCGTTAAAAATAATGTCAATTGACTTGACGTTGGTTTACTACATAATTGACTGTATTTTGCTGTATGTTTTAGGAAGGCTACACTCCGTTGGGTATTGCCCAACGTATGCGCTACTATACTGTGGTCAAAACACTGGAAGAAGTTACGGAGGTCACTGAAACAACGCGACGCACTCGCGCCCCTGGCGCCAGTGGGCCGGGAATTGGCCCCGGCTCGGAGCCTCCCTATGTCCCCCAGGAACCGGAAAAAGTCCCAGATAGCCTGCGGGCCGAAGAACGTGACGAGCTGCACGCGGCAGCGGACAGTAATGAGATCCCGCGTGCCAAGGGACTGGTTATGAAGGGCGCCAATCCGAATGCAATTGATGCTGAGGTACAAAAATTTACATAAGGTAAAATTATGCTTATGCTTTGACAGTTTTGTCGTGGTTGGAGGGGATTCAGCCCTCAACCGAAATGGGTGGAGGGGGGGAGGTAATTGTTTTTTGATTTTTTGCAAATTTTGACGTTTGTGACAAAACGGGTCGGACTTCTATTTTGTGTTAGCTTGCTTCATTCCGAATAAAATTTCGGAAAAGGCGAATAGAAGTTGGTACGTACCTAACCTGTTCCTTTCGTGCTTAGAATTTGTCAAAATTTGGCTCAGCTGAGATGGTTATACCTTTGAAAATGAACGAAAACGAAAACGTTTACTCCAGGCGTTGTAGACGGAAACAGACGTTGAAACAACACTATAAATTTAAACAGCTTCAAGACATTAAACATCACAATACATTCAATGTGGGTACATTTTTACATAATGGAGCAGTATACTTTTAACAACAATTTTCTTTTAAACTCCACTACATCTTTACCCAAAATAATGGATTCCGGCAAAGCGTTCCATGGACGTACAATCCTACATGGGAAACTGAATTTGTGTAAATCTAAATTAGATTTTGGTTGACGCAACTTTAGTAAATGACCACGCGTATTATGCATGCAAGGCTGTAGTTCAAAGAAGTCAAACATATTAATAATATTATATCCAAATATCATTTTATAGACAAAAACAAGGTCCGTAACTAGTCTAATAAATTCTAGGCTAAGAATACCCAATTCTGCACATCTATCCTTGTAACTTAGATCTCGTAAATGTTGAAAAGAAAGAGTAAATCTTTTCTGTACATTTTCAATCATTTCAATGTCTTTTAATAGCCATGGGTTCCATACTTCAGACGCATAACATAAAATTGGAACCACATAAGACTTATACAGTTTGAGTTTTAGAGAACAATCGTTCGAAACAAAATTATGAGTGATTAGATATAAAACTCTATAAGCTTTGTCCACTATACGACTGATATGAACAGAAAAAGTCAAGTTGGAAGTCATCCACACTGATCAATGACAGTCATCCACCTTTAGGATTGTTTGTTAAATTATGTAGTAATTAGGGGGTTTATGTGTTTTTTCATTCAGATCTTGAATGTCCAGTTTTTCCTGATTTCAATTTCGATTGCAGTTAAGTCTAGTCTTGTAAGTGTGTAACCAATAACTGCATTGCTTCTTGATTTCAGCGTTGGCTATCTCCGCTCCACTACGCCGCTGCCAAGAACAATGAAGAGATGGCTGCTTTTCTCATTCATGCCGGAGCTGATGTGGATGCAGTTGCTAAAGTAGATTTTTGTTTTTAAATTTAAATTTTTTGTTTGTGTTTTCCATCTTAATTAATTTTGATTGATTAAATTAATTTTAAATAGCACTTTAAATTTTTCCCCCTTTATA